>CABPSV020000543.1:1764-13935 GCA_902459845.2 Hepatocystis sp. ex Piliocolobus tephrosceles
TTTCCAGCTCCATACCATCTAAATTTTGTCCGAGGCCATTCATAAGAAACTTTTTTTTTTCCCAAGTCAAATCCTTATTTTTAAAAAAACTTTTTTTGGTTATACTTACTTATACCCATGTCGCTTCTAACATTGTTATTTGCACCAGTTTTATTTTTGACATATGTATTCATTTTATTGAAACCAAAATTATTGTATCCTTCACTTTTATATTTCTTTTCTAAGTTATTACCTATAAACGCATCTTTCTTGTTCGATTCATTTTGAACTTGTTCAAATTTATTAGTCTTATTGTCATTTTCATTATTTATTCCTAAACTAACTGAGTTCGAAATTGCATTATTATTATTATTATGCAATTTATTGTTAATAACATAATTTTTATCATAGTTATTAATGTCGTTCTTAATATTATTACTACTACTAAAAGTATATGTATTGTACTTATTAATATTCCCATTATTGTCATTCCCATTATTACTGGTAGAAGTAGTTAAAGTTAAATTATGTTTGTGGTTATAATTATCACCCTTACTACTATTATTAGTATTTGCAGAAAACCTTAATTGTTCTAAATCCAATGTATCTTGCTCTTTGTTACTATTTTTGCTTAATTCGTTATAATGCTTTAAATAATACTCTAACAGCTCATTATTAGTATTGTATTTGTTATTATACGTGTTATTGTGGTTGTTATTACCGTTGTTACTACTATTATTATTAATTATATAGTCATTTCTATTTTCGTTTATTCCAAAATTGTTCAGATTTATACTATTATTATTTTTGTTATATATATTCGTAATATTTTCATCATCTGTTACTTCATCTCCAAATGGCATTTTTTTTAAAAAACTATCTTCTTCGTTTTCATAAGTTGTCTCATTTTTGTTATGCATTTCACTCTTGGCCTTAATATAAATAAAATTTAAAATATCATTATTTTCTATCTCTTTTATTTTGTTATTACAATCTTCAGTATTTTGTTGTAATATGTTTTCATTTCCAATATGACAACCACCACCTATTATCGAATTGTTATTTTGTATATTGCTTTTCATATTTCCGTACGTTGAATTATTGTTTGTGTCTTTATTTCCTACAAATGTATTATTTTCAATTTTTCTTAAGTCCTCACAGTTATCTGTATAACTATTTTCACTCCTGTTATATATATTTTTATAATGTTCATCTAAGGTATTTAAAATATGTTTACTTAGTAAAACATCATCATTTTCATTTTCTAATAAATATTTTATCTTATCTTTTAACAAGTTATGTTTCCCACCGTTTTCACGCTTACTATTGCTAGTAGTAGTAGTAGTAGTAGCGGCACTAGCAGTACTACCGTCACAAAACGTGTTAATAAATGAATTATTTTTTAAAAAACTGTTTTTATTAATACTTACTGTTGCATCATAATAGTTTGATTTGTTTGGAATCAAACTCTTTTCTATCGAATTTATACTAATATTTTTTTCTATTAAGTTATTTTCCAATTCTTTTAACTTTAATTCCTTTTCAATATCCGCGTTTTGTTCATACTTATTATTATACCCATTGATTCCTTCAACATTACCGGACTGTTTTCTCATATAATTGTAAATATCGTTGTTTATAGTATTCACATCTTGTTTCTGAATTTTTTTATTTAAATATGTCAATGTCTGTTGATGCATAAATAAGTCGTTATTATTATGGCTACTATTATTATTATGACTACTATTATTATTATGACTACTATTATTATTATGACTACTATTATTATTATTGTTAATATTATTGTTGTTAATATTATTGTTGTTAATATTATTGTTGTTAGCATTATTAATAACATTTTTTATATTCACATTATTATTTTGAAATAAGCTTTTATTCGATACGTCTGGAAAAATTTTATTATCAGAAGAGTGCAAGTGGTTTGGAAAACAAAAATTGAGATTATTTTCTTTTAATTTTACACAATAACTTTTATTATTATCACAATGTCCCTTTTCTTGTTGGTTTATAATTTGATTTAATAGAGTATTGTAATTTCTTATAACATTTCCATCAATATTAAAATAATTATTTACATCTAAATATTTATCATAAGAAATGTTGTTATTATTATTATTTAAACTATTTAATTTATTTTCTTTTAATTTTTTATCATTTGTATAAGCATTCATTAAATGCATGTTGGTATATTTATCTATATTAGTTTTGTCATTTAATAAAATATTTTCATTTTTATTTACCCTTCCATGGTACATTTCATTCATGTTTTGAACATTTGTGTCTGAATTAGTATATGTATATTGTTCATCATTCAATTTATTATTATATTTATAATTATCAATTTTGTTATTATTTCTATTATAGTTTTCATATTTACAATTTTTATGCATAGTATGAATTATGTCAGAAGAGTTAATACCATTAATATTGACACTATTATTGCTACTATTATTACTACTGCTGTTGTGATTATTTGTAGTATTTATAGTTTCTTTCAAATTTGAAATAAAATGTAAATTATCTTTGTTTATTGTAAAATTATTTAAACTTTTTAAAATGTTATCCTTATCACTTTTTGAATTATGTACATGTATTTCATTTTCATTATTATTTAATAAATTGTTTTGTTTAAGGTTGCTAAAACCAGAACTTATATTCTCAATTTCTAAATTACGATTGTAAATATCGTCATTATATTCTATTCTTTTATAAGATTTATTATCTGTATTGTCAAATAGTTCATATTCTTCGACATAATTACTTATTCCTTTTTTATTAACATTACCATCACCTATTAATATGTTCATGTTATCTACTCTTTTTATACCACCGGTGGCGTTTATTATCTGATTTTCAATTATATTCTTATCATCTTTTTCTTCTTTATGTTTTTGTTCGATATTTTTCCTATTTGAATTTGATAACAAATGTTCCAAATTTTTGTTATTATTTAAATTATTTATATTGTTTTTGCTTACATCATCATTAATTAAAAGTTCATTGGCTTTAGCAAAATTATTGTTTATAATATTATTTTTCGTATTATTTTCTTTAGCATTTTCGGAAAATTTATTTTTTTTAAACGCTGAATTTATATAATCATTTTTTCTAAATGAATAAAATGGCTGAAGTGTTTTTTTATTATTAAAAATATTGTGATTCACCAAACTACTATTTGTGTAAGTTTTTTTTAAATTCACATTATTTACACTAATTTTGTTTTTCAAATTTAATGAATTATGATGTTCTCTTAGACCTGGCGGTTTATTTAACAAAACTGATAAAAACGTGTTATTATTTTCATTATCAGTACTATCGTATTCGTATGTATTATCTAATTCCCATTCAACATTTGAATTATTGTTTTGCGTACGACAATTTAAAATATATGCTTCGCTTTCATCACTTTCATTAATACATTTCATTATATCTTCGTTTGAGTTTGACAATTCTTCACTAGTTTTGGTATCAAAAATTGATGTTATATACTTTTGTATATAATTAAAATCATCTGTTGATTCGTATTTTTCGTTGTTTCTTTCTATTTCTATGTTTGCTTCTTCTTCCTTATTTTTCTCAATTATTTCATGAACACTATTTAGATGATCAATAATGTTATCTGTAGTTTTTAGAAAAATAAGATTATTATCAACTTCATCCATTTTTTATTTATTAATTTATTTTTGTAATTATTTATTTATTTTTTATAGTAAATTTTATTATAAGCAATATTAAACCAATATGTTTTCTCTTTTTGTTTTTTTCTTTTATAAGAGATATATTTGCACTTGCCTAGCGTTTTTTTATATTTTCTGTATATATATGTATGTAGACTGTTTTTATGACTTATGTTTTGCCTGTATACATTTTTTTTTTTTTTTTTTTTTTTTTTTTTTTTTTTTTTTTTTTTTTTTGGATAATATTTTCAATATTTTTATATAATAAAAGATAGCTTATTAAACAATATATTTAAAAAAAAAAAAAAAGCTTTAAAAATAATGAACACAAAACGTAACAAAGTATAACGTTTATTTATGTTTTAAACGTAAAACTTTGACAATTTTTTTTTTTTTTATGATATATGCAAAAACACTTCAATCAGAATTTTAAGATATATATATATATATATATATATATATATATATATATATATATATATACATATGTCAATGCATTAAATGAAAATTAACTAATATTAATATGATTATACAAAAATGATAAAGTATAACATACTAATTTAACAATTAATATGTATGTACGTATGTATGTAAGTATGTAAGTATGTATGTAAGTATGTATGTAAGTATGTATGTAAGTATGTATGTAAGTATGTATGTAGTTATGCATGTAAGTATGCATGTAGGAATGTATTCATGAAAGTATGTAGGTATATAGTTATGTAAGAATGTATGTATATGTATTTATATACATATATATGTAATATCAAAAAAAAGAGAAAAATAATAAAAGACAATTATGCAATATATATACATACATTAATTAAAAAAAAAGAAAACATATACTTTCATAAAAATCTATTACTATTTATTTCAAGATTTTCACTTCGTTGTAAAAATTGATTTCATATTATGTTTTTTTTTTTTTTTTTTTTTTTTATTTTTTTTTGTGCAGTATATATATTTGCATTATACAATAAAAAACAAACAACAATTATACCAAAAGCTTTACAAACAAAACATATTCATATAATGAAAATGTAATAACTTAAAAATAACATTAAAAATAATATTTATTCTTGAAAAAGTGATGTTGCACAATAATCAAGTTAAGAATAATTTTTTTTACAAAAATTATGGATAGACAGTAGGAATAGTATAATTAACATAAATGTGTATATACAAAAATAAAATACAGAAAAAAACAAAAAATGAAAGGTATATAATAATGTTAATATAAGCATTATAAATCTAAGAAAAAAATTATATAATGCAAATAAAACAATTTGACAAAATAAAATGAGAAAATGTATGCTAAGAAAAGGTTATGTGTTAAAAAAAAAGCAAAAATTAAAACACATGGTTTTTAATTAAAAATTATATAATAGCGAAGAATTATATACTATTATGTTGCTTTATATTTTCTCTTAAGTGTTGAATAAGTAACAATTCAAAATGCTTTAATTAACAAAATATACATGCGTGTACATGTTTATTACTTAACAATTCAAAACAATATTATATTTATTATTTTTGCAATTTCATACATAAAAATAAACAAATGAATAAATAAATGTATACATGTATATATATAAATATATATATATATATATGTGTATATATACTTGCATGTATTGGATGTTTATAAAATGTATTAAAAATGAAACTTCAACATTTTATTTTTTTATTGGTCTTTTATAAATTTAACATATACACGAATGAAATAAAATACTACAGTTTCGTTATGTTTAGTGTTTTATATTACATTTTACAAAAAAAAAAAAAAAAAAAAAAAAAAATTTAAAAAAAAAAAAAAAAAAAAAAAAAAAAAAAAAAAAAAAAACAATAAAATAAAAAAAAAAAAAAAAAAAATATATATATATATATATATATATATATATGTATGTATAACATATAATATAAAAATATATGTGTTTACATTTACATGACATATATATTTATATGTATGTGTATAATATAAACAGGAATTACCACTTTCGCTAATATATTCCTTTTTATTGTTTCGTTTTAATTCATTAATATAATTTTTTTTTTTGTAAAATATATTTTTCGTAAAAAAAAAGTATTGACATATATTTATTATCATTTATAACATTCATATCGAATAAACAACAGACTTAACAATGAAAAAAAAAAAAAAAAATGTGTGTTATTTAAAAAAATGTTAGTATTTTTTAAAGTGCAAATATGATTATTATTTATTAAATATGAAAAAACATTAAAAATGTTTAAGTATAAAATTAAGACAAGTTTTAAAAATATAAAAAAAAAGAAAAAAAAAATTTTAATAAATTAATATTGAAATTATAGGCTGTATATTTATAGTAATTATCATAATAAAAAAGTGAATAATAAGGTGAATAAAAAAAAGCTAATAAAAAAGTTAATAAAAAATTAATAAAAAAAATTAATAAAAAAAAAAAGCTATAAAATTTTGATTGTTTATAATTTATTTATTTATTTCTAGCTATTTATAGCTAGTTCAAATAAAATGTTCGAAAAGCTGTAAATACGAAACACAGCTAAAAATGTTTGTTACACATACACATATGTGTATAATTATACATATATGTTTACTTAAAAAACTGACATATTTACTACTGCTTTAATAATTATATATTGCTGAAATTGCTTATGTGGCTATACTTATTACTAAATATGAATAAACACAAAAAATTACTATTTGGAGAATTAAGCCACACTTCAAATATGTATATATACATATATTTATCTATTTATTTATCATTGTGTTGCTTTATTAACAAAAATAAAAGAATTTATGCTTGGATTATCTTACATTTATATAATTTTATTTTAACAGTTCTATGAGGGAGTTGTTATAATTTTTTTTTTTTTTTAAGGGGTTTAGTATACATATATGTACATTATATATATATATATATATATATATATATATATATATATATATTTATTTTTTTTTTTTTTTTTTTTTTTTTCATTTATCTCTTATATACCATGCCATGTTTACAGTTAAACCGTTGGATTAGGTGGAGAAAGGTGTAATCAGTTGACCACATACATTGAAAAAGTGTTTATATATAAACCTATTATAAATTATTTGCTTATAATAATGTTCTGTTTCATATACGGAACATTGATTTATACAGTAGTTTATAAACAATCATATAGCCCAACTGGGCTTAAGTTTTTTTTTTTTTTTTTTTCTATTTTCTTTTTTTTTTCAACATCATTTTCGGAAATTTGCACATATTATGCGCATGTAAATGTAAAAATGCATACATATATATATTGAAGGAAAAAAAAAAAAAAAAAAAAAATAAGTTTACATACTAAAAAAAATGCATAGATTTATACACCAAAAAAAAAGGTACATAATATTATGTACAAAAAGAGGGTGCATAACTTTATATACAAAAAAAAAAAAAAAAAAAAAAAAGAAAAAAATTTTAAAAAAAAAAAAAAAAAAAAAAAAAAAAGTGACTAAGTTTACGTACTTAAAAAAAGTACATGTACAACATTATGCACACAAACAGTTACAAAAATAAATATCAACACCAATGAAAAAAAAAAACATATATATAGATACTGATATAAATTAACATACTTATACATGTATGCATGTGTGCAGAATGTGTATGTGTCTGTGTGTCACTGGTAAAGAAGCAATGTTTTCATTGAATGATTAAATCAACTAATTGCTTGTTTTCATCATTCAAACCAGTTTTTGCTTGCACCTTTTCTTTGATTTGATTAATAACATCATTTGGAACATTTTCACCTAATATTATATTATTAAGAAATGTTAAAATACGTATCAAAATATTTTGATCATTGGATTTATGTAATGAAGAAAAAATGTTATTATAATTTTTTGTTCGAACTAAATAGGAGGGTAAACGTGTGTCATGTGATAACATAGCCAATGCTCCAGTAGAAGCAAATAAGAATTTATAATTTTGTTCTTCCATAGTAAAAGCAAAAATGATTTGTATATCAACAAAGTTAATTTCTTTGTTATTTTTATTTTCTTTAGTAATTTTTTGATATTTATCATAGATATATTGATGTACATATGTTTGTGAACACAAATTACAAATACATTCTAAAGAAGCCAATTTTATGTGCTCATTTTCTGATGATAAAGTTTCAAAACATTTACTCCATAGTTTTAGTTGCATTGCTTTTTTCCCTATATTTTCATCCACAGTTAGTATATTAGTAATTGCCATTAAACATTTAAAGACCACTATTTCTTCATCATTATTAAGCTCATCAATTAATAAAGATAAAGAATCATAAGCTTCATAAAAATGAATTAATTTAGGGTTTGTATATATAAATATTTCACTTAATGCTAATGCACAATTTTTTTTTTTACAAATATGTTTAGAAGCTAACAATAACGATTTTAACCCATTATTAACTAATACAATACCTATGTTATTATAATCTTTTACAAATTTTGATAGAATATCACATATTGCTTCTGCAATATTTGTAGTAAAAAAACTAATGTTAATAAAATTGTAAATAATATTAATAATAGAACCATTTTTGTAATTATATGTTGCAAGTATGTTTTTTAAGTTTGTTGTATTTTTTTTATTGTTAATTGTATTTAATGGACATTTTTCAGTATATAATAATAACGATATTATTTTATTACTAGTTTCTTCATCCCCATAATCATATAATGGATCTAATTTTGTTTTTGCTGTTCCATGTAATTTATCGTAAAATTGTTCTAAGGCTTCTATTTGTTCATGATCAAAATTTGCTAGATTGGCTTTATTAATTTCTCGTTTTCTCATTTTCTCATCTGTTCTTGTTAAAATTAAATTATATATAGTATTGCAATAAATATATTTATATGTGTTATCTAATTTTTTTTTATTTATATCATCTCCTATTTTAATTAAAAAAAATAAAATATAATTATTTTCTTCTTTTAACAACTTCCTTTTAAATTCTATGTGTAAACTAAGATAAAATAACAGTTCTATCATATTTTTTAGTACGTTATCATCATATTTAATGTTATAATTTGTTTGAATTGTTTTTTTGTCATCCATAAGTAGTGAATATTTGTTTTTATCCCCACCACTATTACTTTTGTTTGTATTTGGATTATCCCCATTGTTTTGCACGTGGGTTTTATCTTTCATTGTTTCTGCTACAGTTGATGTAACATTTAGTCCCGCTTCTCGAACTAAACAACCCTTATTACTATCATTAACATACTCACCTTTAATTGATAACTGTACATCCTCTATTTTTTCATTCGTCAAATTATTTACTTGTTGTTTATTAGTTTTAATAGTAGTACTTTTTTCATTATTATCTTTTATTATTCCTTGGTCGTATGTTAAAAGAAACTCATTTACCATTTCTTTTGAATAAAAAAACAAATCTATATTATTTTCAACAACTTTTTTAAAATCTATACTATGCATGTATAATTTAAAAGATCCAATTAGTAGTTTTAAAAAATTTTTATCATAATTTAATGTTTTAATGATTTGTACATATAAATAAATGTAATCATTTAACATTAAACGTAACTCTGATATGTTGAGTATAAGTAACAACACATCAATAGAAAGGTCGGTATAATTTGTATGTTCTCTTCCTATACCATTATTAATACAATTTAAAATTTGCAATATATATTCATTTTTACCTATAAGATAATTTAATATAATATCTTTATTAACCAAGAAAAGACATTTCACATAAATAAACCATTTAATATTTATTTTATTTCCATGAAAATATGAATCTATATACTCATAAATCATATCATTCATATCAGTATCTTTTTCAGATGGTCTATTTTTATCATACAATAAAGTAAATAATAGAACTAATGCATATTCTACATCATCTTGTGAATAATCATACAAAGATATACAAGTTTGGATAAACTTTTTTATTTCTGTGTTTATACATACAGGATATTTATATGGATCTGAAAAATGAAAAACGATAACATTATTTGTTATATCTATATTATGCTCCGTTTTTAAAGTTTCTAAAAACTTTTTTCTATTAAAGACATTCATATTGTTAGTACTGTTTACAATAGGGTTTATACCAGTATTTGTTATGCCTCCTTTTTTAGTTCCACTTGCAATAAAAAATTGTTTTTTTTTACATAAAAAAATGATCGCATTTAAACCACTAAAAGCTATTTCGTTAATATCATTATTTATATAATACAAATTAATTATTTTTAATATTTGTTCTTTATCTATAACATATATATATTTTAAAATATTAATTATGTACATTAATATATTTATAATATTTTTATAGTTTTTTTCCTCTTTTGTAAATTTATAATTCTCCAATTTCTCATTTTTACTCTTTATATAATTAGTAATCCATTTTTCATCATATATATTATTAAAAGAAATTAATAGTTTAATAAAATCAGGATTATAATAATATTGAAATTGTATATTATCCAAACGATTAATACAAATACGAGCAGTGGAAGAATTGTTAGAAGCTTTTTCTTTTTCTATTTGAAAACTTTCTGCTTCTAAAATAGACAATATTTTATAAATACAAAAAACACAACTTTGTTCTATGGCTATACTAATATTTTTTCTATTTAATAAATCAAATATAAACTGAAATATATTTTCTTTCAATAGTATATAAATTTTTTGATTATACATACAGTGTAACATTTTAATTTTATCTTCTTCACTTGCCTTTTCATTACACAAAACACTTTTAATTGTATCTATCGAAATGTTACTATTACTACTGTTGGTAGCATCATTTATGTTCACATTATTTTTTTGTTCAATTAGTTTCATTATTTTTTTTATTTTCTCATTAATTTTATTTATTTCTGTATTGTTTTTTTTTTTGTTGTTTGCACTAATACTAGTAATGTCACTCTTGTTGTCGTTTATATTCTTCTTCTCGTTTAATAGTATAGACTTGCACCTATCAAAATAAATAATACATTTTTTATAATCTTCTAACTTTTCGTAACACAAACCTAACGTATGATAACTCTTAAAATGATCCTTATCAGTTTCGTTAATATATAAACAGTATTCAATGGCTTTGTTAAACTGTTCTAAAAAATAGTAACATAATGATATATTATGACAAACCTTTATAAATATATTTTTAATAATAATATAATCAGATAAGTAACTAGTATTTTCCACCTTGTTCCTTTCATTTTTTGTACTTTCTGTGGTCTTTACTATTTCGTTAATCGAGTCTGGAACAATATTTTCTATATTTTGTGTTTGAAAGAAATTTACAACTTTTTTTATGTTTTTTGAATTTACTGAATCGTTACAAATTAATGAAAGTACATTCAAGTAAGCATCCAATGCATCTCCATATTTCTTAATTTTGAATAAATCATTTCCTTTATTTTTTATTTCTTCTAACTTTTGCTCATTTACTTCGTTTATTATAAGATTGTCCATTATGAAAATATATGCGGATTTGAAATATTTGGTGGGGTAGACAACATAGACAAGTTTAACAAATTAATCAAGTTAATCAAATTAATCAAATTAATCAAAATAGGCGGAAAGGTTGTAAAAATATAAATATGAAAAAAAGTTAATGGTTAAACAAGTAAATAGCTAGCTGTCCAAGCAGTTAAATAAATACTTAAATCAATAATTAGTATAAATGCTACTTTTTTTTTTTTTTTTTTTTTTTTTTTTTTTTTTTTTTTTTTTTACGCTTTCTCAAAAAAAAAGGAAACCAATAGTACATGTGTATGTAAAATAATAACTTTTCTTTATTTTATTTTTTACCCTAATGCAAAACAAGGCATTGCATTTTTTTTTTTTCATTTTTAATGATAAATGGTAAAGATTTTTTTTTTTTTTTTTTTTACATATTATAAATATTATATTTTTTCTTTTTAACAAACAGCATTTTTTTTTTTTTTTTGTTTTTTTTTTTTTATTTATACGTTGGTTTCGCTTTATTTTATTTTATTTTATTTTATTTTTTTTTTATTTCTTTTTTACCCTCTTTATATAAAAATAAGAAATGACGTACTGTGGTTAATTCCTTCTGATTAAATCATTAAAGCGCTTTGGGTACTTGTTACAATCTGTCCATTTTGGCAATTTTTTTTTATACGTATTTGAGTATATATATATATATATATGTTTATATATATGTTTATATATGTGTTAGTACGTGCGTAATAAATGTATATATGCTATGCAGCATAAAAGCACAACATGTTACTGATTAGTTTTTTTTTTTTTTTTTTTTTTTTAAACTTATATATTGTTTGGTTTTTTTTTTTTTATTTTCAATTTTTTTTTGTCATTTTTATGATATGGATTAAACTACGTGTCCAAATTCGACAGAAAAAAAGAAAATAAATGATAAAAATAAATGATAAAAATAAATGATAAAAATAAATGATAAAAATAAATGATAAAAATAAATGATAAAAATAAATGATAAAAATAAATGATAAAAATAAATG
>CABPSV020000546.1:0-13887 GCA_902459845.2 Hepatocystis sp. ex Piliocolobus tephrosceles
TTATATATATATACTTATGACATATATACATAATATTACGTACTCATAAAAATATATAAGATATATTTTCACAATACTATTTGCAATAAATACCCATTTTATTTTATTTATTTATTTATTTATTATTATTATTATTATTATTATTATATTTTTTTTTTTTTTTTTTCATATTAAGTTTATACAAAACGAACACAATTAAGTTGAATACTTTTATTTATTTATTTTTTTTTTTTTTTACAATTCCAAAAATAAATATTATATAATTAAAAATTTAATCACATTGCAGTATAAATATTAACACAAAAATAAACTTAAAACAAAATGAATACAAAATACCTATCTTTTTTATTATTGTTAATTCCCTATATTTTTAAAAATCATGTGAGCGCACATGAAGATTTGTTTAATGAAAATGTAACAACCATGCATGATGGTGAATTGAGCAAGTTTATTACAAATAATGAAATAGTCTTAGCTATGTTTTATGCCCCATGGTAAATACTAATTAATGCGTTTATATATATTTTTTTTCTGTTCATATGTCAATGTCAATAACTTCATATAAAATAGTGCCTTTCATGTGTTAGTATATTTAAAATTATTGTATAACCAATTTTAATAAATTTGTACTTTAATAAGTTATGAACCTTACGTACATACGTTAATGACAAAATTTGTAGAATTTGTAAAATTTGTAAAATTTATCGAATTTACCGAATTTGTTGTAAATTTTTTTTTTTTTTTTTTTTTTTTTTTTTTTTTTTTTTTTTTTTTTTTCTGACATCTTCAGGTGCGGACATTGTAAAAGATTAATTCCAGAATATAACGAAGCAGCTAACATATTAATAGAAAAAAAAAGTAATATAAAATTGGTAAGTATAGATGCTACTACTGAAAGCGCATTAGCACAGGAATATGGTATTACAGGATACCCTACATTAATATTATTCAATAAAAAAAACAGAATAAATTATGCAGGTGGTAGAACAGCAAAAACTATTGTTGATTGGTTGTTACAAATGACTGGTCCAGTTTTAATAGAAATTACAGAAAATATAGAAGATGTATTGGCAGAAAACAAAGTAGTAGTTGCATTCTATTTAGAATATACATCACAAGATACTGAACTATTTAAAAACTTTAACAAAGTAGGTGAAGAAAATAGAGAAGTTGCTAAATTTTATATAAAAAAAAATGACAAGCATGATAAAATATTTTGTTATAGAAAAGATGAAGATAAAGTAGAATATGATGAAAAAATTCCATTAGAAAATTTTATAATAACTGAATCATTCCCATTATTCGGTGAAATAAATACTGAAAATTATAGATTTTATGCAGAAAGTCCAAAGGAATTGGTGTGGGTTTGTGCTTCAAATGAACAATATGAAGAAATAAAAAAAGAAGTTAGATTAGCAGCACAAGAATTGAGAGATAAAACACATTTTGTTTTATTAAATATTCCAGAATATACTGATCATGCAAAAGCTTCATTAGGTTTAACTGAATTCCCAGGATTAGCTTATCAATCAAACGAAGGAAGATATTTATTAAGTAATCCAAAAGAATCATTAAAAGATCATAATGCTATAATTAATTTTTTTAAAGATGTTGAAGCTGGTAAAATAGAAAAATCATTAAAATCAGAACCAATACCAGAAGAAGATAAAAATGCCAATGTTAAAGTTGTAGTAGGTAATTCGTTTATAGATGTAGTTTTAAAAAGTGGTAAAGATGTACTTATTGAAATTTATGCTCCATGGTGTGGACATTGTAAAAAATTAGAACCTATATATGAAGAACTAGCAAAAAAATTAAAAAAATATGATTCTATTATTATAGCAAAAATGGATGGTACCTTAAATGAAACACCACTTAAAGATTTCGAATGGTCAGGATTCCCAACTATCTTTTTCGTAAAAGCTGGATCTAAAGTACCTTTACCATATGAAGGTGAAAGATCGTTAAAAGGTTTTGTCGATTTTTTAAATAAGCATGCCACTAATACCCCTATCACAGTTGAAGGAGTAGGTGAAAGCGGAGAAATAGATACAGAAGAATTATAATTTATTTATATTGCACTGATAATTAATAATTTTATTGTAGGGAGATACATACAGAGTTATATAAATAATTTGATTCGTATATATATATTATACCCCTAGGTGTATATATATATATATATAAATGCCTAATTGTGTAAATATATATATGAAGTAAATATATGTTATAAAAAAAAAAAATTATTCAACTATATACGCATATGTACATATATGTATGTGCGTGTATGTGTTTATGTTTTTTCATTCTTTCTTTCTTACTTTCTTACTTTCTTACTTTCTTACCTTTTTTTTTTTTTTTTTTTTTTTTTTTTTTTTTTTTTTTTTTTTTTGTATTAATAAATAAGTAACTTATTTTATGATCAATTTAAGTATTGCGAAAAAAAAAAAAAATTACCTTTATTCTATACACTAATAGTAATAGTAACAATAATCGTAATAGTAATAGTAACAATACTCGTAATAGTAACAATAACAATACTCGTAATAGTAACAATAACAATACTCGTAATAGTAATAGTAACAATACTCGTAATAGTAATAGTAACAATACTCGTAATAGTAATAGTAACAATAATCGTAATAGTAATAGTAACAATACTCGTAATAGTAACAATAACAATACTCGTAATAGTAACAATAACAATACTCGTAATAGCAACAATAACAATAATCGTAATAGTAATAGTAACAATACTCGTAATAGTAACAATAACAATACTCGTAATAGCAACAGTAATAAAAAAAAACTAATGAAGTTATCTTTATTACACTGATGTGTAAGGATAAAATAATAAATAACTGAATGTTAATAATTCATAGTGATATGAGAAGAAAAAAAAAAAAAAAAAACTCATTTTTTTTTTTTTTACGTCAATCTATATATTGCCTTGTTCCTAGTTGTGTGTTATACATATATATGTATATATTAACTAACAATTGAAAGAGCATATTTAAATATGTTTACATATCCACTATTGAAAAAAAAAAAAAATTGGTAAAGTACGGTTATTTTATTTTTTATTTTTTTACAATAGTTACTAAATGTCTATTAATATACCTGTGCATAATAAATATATGTAACAAAATGTGTACATGCGTGTATATGCTTTATATGCATTTTTCTTTTTAATAAACAAAATGCTTAAATTTTATATTTAAGACGAAAATTTGTATTTATGTGTAAGCAATGGGTTTACGTATATATAACATATAGACAAAAACTACCTATTTAAACACTTTTTCTAATTATACTCTTTATAACATTTTATTTTTTTTTTTATAATCATTTGTATGTAGTTTTTTTAAAAAAAAAAAAAAAAAAAAAAAAAAAAAAATGTTGCAACGGCGGTGATACAAATCGTCTACTACAAAAATAAGAAAAAAAAAAAAAATGTGTGATAAATCATGGACTAAAATTATATAAAATGATCACTGGATAAAAAAAAAAAAAAAAATGAAAAAAAAACTTTTTTTTATTTTCTGGAAAAGCATCTTATATTCCACAATATGGATACATATGCATACATATACATGTATATGTACGTTTGTTTTGTTATGCATCTTTTACTTCTACCAACTTTATGCAAAATGTTTTCACATGTCCACGAAGCTTACCTTAAGCGAAAGTAAATTAATTGTCCACTCGTACATTATCTCTTTCATTCAATCCGTTTTCTTTCTTTTTTTTTTTTTTACGTTTGAAAAAAAAAAAATAATATATGTCAAAACTTTCACATATGAATATAAAAAAGGCACATGCGTTATATAATATATTTGTTCACTTTCATAAACAATAAAACAATGTAATAAACAATGTAAAAAAAAAAAAAAAAAAAAAGAAACGTATATATATACTTATAAGAACATGCTCATGTTCCTATAAATATGTAAAAAAAAAAAAAGAAACATATATAATATACTTGTAAGAACATGCTTATGTCCCCATAAATATGTAAAAAAAAAAAAAAGAAACGTATATAATATACTTGTAAGAACATGCTTATGTTCCCATAAATATGTAAAAAAAAAAAAAAAAAAGAAACGTATATATACATGTAAGAACATACTTTTTATGTTCCCATGAAAATGTAAAAATAAAAAAAAAAAAAACGTAGATATACATATAAAAAGATGCTTTTATAAATGAATATGTAAAAAAAAAAAAAAAAAGAAATAAAAAATGTGGAGCTCAAAAACAAGTAAACAAATGAAATGATATGTTTCGTATTATTGATCGTTCTGCTTTATTCTTGTGTATACAACAATGTAATACATACATATGCATATCTTTGTAAAGTACCTATTAATAAAATATTTGTTATAAAAAAATATAAGAACAAACCTTTATATAACAATGGCGATCATGATTTATTCGAATATTTTGCAAAAATAGCTACTGAGGAAGTAGAACAAAACAAAACTATAAAGAAAAAAAAAAGTAACCATAGTGTTACATATATTCAAAAATTACCTAAAAAAAAATTATTATTAAAAAAATGGAAATATGATTTATTTGAAAAAATCAAACAAAAAATGAAAAAAGATGAAGAATTAGGCAAAAAAACACAACTATGTAAATATAAATACAAATTACCTATTGATTTTTTTAAATTAGGGGACCAGTTAAAAGCTAAAATTGTATGTACACAAAAACATCTTGTTAAGTTGGACATCAACTCAATACACTTAGCACACTTGTATATTAAAAAATTTTTTAACGATAAAAATAATATTTACCAAAAGTATAAAGTAGGTACATATATAGATGTTGTTGTTTGCTATATCCATAAAAAAAACTGCATTATACAAGTTACAGATAATGAAGATGAAATAAAAAATTTAAAAAATAATTTGAATCGTTTGAGGGAGTTTACTTCAGAGCAGAAAGTAAGGAATCCTGAGAATGTACTTGACCAAACATTGTCGAATAACACTGATAGGGATAAACAAATCGACTCGTTATATATTGATAAAAAAAATGTTACTCTTAATGAGATTGAAGATGTAAATGGAGTTGAAGATGTAAATGGAGTTGAAGATATGGAAGGAGTTAAAGATATGGAAGGAGTTAAAGATATGGAAGGAGTTAAAGATATGGAGGAAATAAAAAAAAAACTGCAGCTAACCTTTAAACATAACGATGATAATATAAATGATTTTATGTATGTAAAAGAAGCAGACGTTGATGAAAAAAATAGGCCCTTAAAAAAAAACATAACGAAATTAAAGGTAGAAGACGAAGTGGATGGATTTGTTAAATACATTAATGAAGATGGAGCATATATAGATATAGGTTGTAAAACACTTGCATTTTTAAACCTCGGTCATTATAATAAAGATCCACGACAATTTTTTACTCATACCCCAAAAAAAAAAAAAATACAAATAAATGATCATATAAAAAATTTAAAAGTGAGAAAGATTGATATTTTGAATAATAGGATTGAGGTTAGTATGTATACTATGCAAGAAGAAGCTTGTTTACGTATATTAACTGAAAAAGAGACAATAAATGAACAAAATAAATATATCCCTTGTCCAAATTATATTATATATAACTATCACATGATTAATTATATAAAAAAACTAAACGAATTAAAAAAAAAAAAAAAAAAAAATTTAACTAATAATGATAAAAATATAAATATACATAATTTATTTGAAAAAAAAGAGCATCTAAGTGAAATGAAAAAAGTAAAAGAATTAAAAAAAAGTCAATTAAAACAATTTGTACTTACATATAATGAATTAAATTCACCTAGTACGAATTATGAAACAATGATGGAAGATAATAAAGATAATATAGAGTTCCAAAAAGAAATTGGAAATAAAATAATTAATCAAATAAATAAAAATAAAATAGATTTACATTATCTAAGAAAACAAAATAAACAACTAAAAGAAGAAATAAATTATGCTACTAATTATGAACATTCAGAAGATATAAATATAAAAAATGAATCAAATGAAAAGAATAATATAAACAATTTTATAAATAAATATGATTCTTATTTTGATACATATACACGACCAGAATCAAGTGAAGAGATAAATCGGGGTAAATCCGAGGATGATACATATGGTGAAAACATATACGGCAACGACATATACGATAACGACATATACGATAACGACATATACGGAAACGACATATACGATAACGACATATACGATAACGACTTATACGGTAACGACTTATATGATGAAAAAGCAAATAAAGATAAAATAAATAAACATAATTATAATCATACTGAAAGTGATAGTAACAAATCTACTTTATTATATTTAAAAAAAAATATATCAAAAATAAAAAGAAGTGTATTAGATGAATATAATAATAACAATAATAATACGAATGGGTTGAAACAAAAAAATTACACAACTGGTGATATTAACAACGTTGATAAGAATGTTAAAAATAAAAATAACAATATAACACATGAACCAGTTTTAAAAAATCTGTTTGGAAAAAGGAAAGTTAAAAATGTAGATAAAAATTATAAACACGCAAATGTAAATCAACTTAATAGGATAAATGACTATCATGACTATACTGACGAAATACAAACAAGTAATAAAAATAATACATCCTATAAAGGAAAATTGATGGAAACTTATTTAAATGATATAAGAGATGGTGAGGAAGAGGAGAAGGAAGAAGAAGAAGAAGAGGAGGAGGAGGAGGAGGAGGAGGAGGAGGAGGAGGAAGAGGAAGAGGACGATATTGAAAACGTGGATGTCGAACAAACAAAAATAAAAAAAATATATGATTATCTGTTGCCTAATGTAAATAAAAAAAAATTACCTTTTGAGCATGCTACTGATATTGAATTTGACCAGAGTAATAGTGACATAAATAAACAGGATATGGAAAAAGAGGATACGGAAAAAGAGGATATGGAAAAAGAGGATACGGAAAAAGAGGATACGGAAAAAAATAACGAAGATTCATTTTTTGACATAAAAGATGAACTGCAATATATTTTGAATCAGAATATAAATATGAACGTCGCACATAATGAGGAAAAGTGTATAGAAGAAGCATCAAAATTATTTGGAGAAGATATAAAAACATGGTATGATAAAATGTATTATTACTTTGGTAGTCCTGACAATGTATCACTAGATAATTTACAAATCTATGACGATGAAGAATATAAAAAAGGAATAAATAATACACAGAATAATGATTTTTCTGATTATGAGCAAATATTAAATAAAAATTCATGGGATGTTGATAATGAACATGGTTTTATAACAGCCAATTATGAAGATACTATAAATGACATGACTACTACTACTACTACTACTACTAATAATAATAATAATAATAATACTACTACTAATAATAATAATAATAATACTACTACTAATAATAATAATAATACTACTACTACTAATAATAATAATAATACTACTACTAATAATAATAATAATACTACTACTACTAATAATAATAATAATACTACTAATAATAATAATAATAATAATAAAATGAATACTATTCAACAATCTGATAGTATTGGTAAATTAGAAATAGAACAACCAAACCTATTGGAAGAAAAAACAAAAAATACATCCATATCGGTTGATAGTACTTCAAATGAACAAAATGTAAATGAACAACATGAGATTGATCATTATTTGGAAACGTTTTTTAGTGACAGTCAACATAAACATATACATCAGGATATATTCGATGGTGTGCAGAATTTTTCACAGAAAGTACATAATAATTTGTCACAGGATGTACATAATAATTTTTCACATTTATTGCATGATACTATGGTATATGACGCAAATGATCGTACAAATATAAATAAAAAAAATAACACAGTAGAGAAAAAACCAATTAATGGGTGCTCAAATTTTACAAGAGCTAATGTAATTACCGAAAAAAATTTACATAAATTCGCAGATGGACAGATAGAAAAGTCTGAAAATGATGAAAATGATAAAAGTGATGAAAATGATAAAAATGATGAAAATGATAAAAATGATGAAAATGGAAATATAAACATAGATGATATTATTAAAAAAGCCATAAACATTAGTAATGTATTTAAACAAAGAGAAATAAAAAAATTGTTAAAAGAAAAAAAAAAAAAAAAAAAAAAAGAAGAAGGTGATGATGAATCAAGATATAATGTTAATGCAAACTTTAGCAATGATGTTGTAACTACTGCTCCCACTACTTCTACCGACCATCAAACAAACAAAACTTACAAAAACGATGAAAAAATAACGAAAAATGCAAAACAAAAGGAAATAAACAACTATAACAAAACAATTAAACATGAACAAACCATAGAAAGTATAGACAGTATTGAAACGAATTCCATACCTACTTTAAACGTACACGAAAAGGATGAACTAAAAGCATACAAACATGCATCATATGAAGTAAGCAAACATGTTGTTTATTTTTTTATTTTTTTTTTTTTTTTTATTTTTTTTTTTTAATGCGCTGATGTTCTAATTGCTACACTGTTGCACCATCAATCGTTCCTTTTTATTTATATTTTTCTTTTTCTTTTTCTTTTTCAGGTTCAAGGATATTACAAAAGAAAAAGAAAAATAAAAAGCATAAACGAATTAAATGACATACACATAGAAGATGCTAATGATCAAATAATATTAAACGATGAAGATATACTGAATAATACAACACATGATAATAACAACAGTAATGAAAACACAGATACAATTAACCACTCAAATGTGAATAAATCAATTTTTAATGTTAACAGTTATGAAAATTTATTACTTTTACATGGTAAATATAATAATATTATTGAAAATAATTACTTAGAAAAAATATTAAAAAAAGAAAAAAATAGTAATGAAAATATAAGCAAAGATATAGATTTATTAATTCAAAATTATAAATATGCAAACATAGATCCCGATGGTTTTATTACATCTTTTTACAATTCCAAGATAAATGAAAAAGATACTACAAAGGAGTTTGATATGGTCAAGTCTGGCTCTAAAATTGGCTCTAAATCTGACACTGATCTTATGAAAAAATCTATTACGAATATACCAAAAGAAAATGAAAATATATCAAAGACAGTTCAAATTAGTAATACAAGTACAAATACAACAATAATACGCGAGGTCAACAGTTTTACAAATAATTTGATGGATTTAAAAATGTGGCTAGTACAATTAGGATTACTCAAACAAAGTGATATACACCTAGAAAGTAATGAAATAATTAAAAAATTTCTTAAAAATCCTAAATTCAAAAGAGTTTTAAATTTGTATAATATTAAACCAAAAGATATAACTATACCTCTTTTTTATAAAATAACAAAGTTGTTATATTTCGAAAGGCCTTTTCCTCGGAAAGAAAAACACTACAAACTAAAAATGGATTAAGGGCGAGTTAAAGGGACAACATAACTAAGTCCATTTTTTTTTTTTTGTTAATATGTGATAATTCATGCTTACATTTTTTCATATATTGTTGTTGTTGTTTTTTTACAAATGTTTTAAAATTATGAACGTACAATTAAGAACATGTATATATTGTAATACTGTTTCCTATTTAAACTTTAAAAGAAATAATAGATTTCAAAAATTGAAAAAATAAACGTATGTAATAGTAAAAAAAAGTAAATTCATGAATAGTAAAAAAAAAAAAAAAAAAAAAAAAAAAAAAAAAAAAAAAAAAAAAAAAAACAAGTAAAAACATGTAAAAACAAGTAAGAACGAGTAAAAACAAGTAAGAACGAGTAAGAACGAGTAAGAACGAGTAAGAACGAGTAAAAACAAGTAAAAACATGTAAAAACAAGTAAGAACGAGTAAAAACATGTAAAAACAAGTAAGAACGAGTAAAAACAAGTAAAAACATGTAAAAACAAGTAAGAACGAGTAAGAACGAGTAAAAACATGTAAAAACAAGTAAGAACGAGTAAAAACAAGTAAGAACGAGTAAGAACGAGTAAAAACATGTAAAAACAAGTAAGA
Organism: Hepatocystis sp. ex Piliocolobus tephrosceles; assembly: GCA_902459845.2. Classification (NCBI taxonomy): domain Eukaryota; phylum Apicomplexa; class Aconoidasida; order Haemosporida; family Plasmodiidae; genus Hepatocystis; species Hepatocystis sp. ex Piliocolobus tephrosceles. Next base: position 10,039 of record CABPSV020000546.1, read on the forward strand.
ACGAGTAAAAACAAGTAAGAACGAGTAAAAACAAGTAAAAACAAGTAAAAACATGTAAAAACAAGTAAGAACGAGTAAAAACATATAAAAATAAGTAAAAACATCTAAAAACAAGTAAGAACGAGTAAAAACAAGTAAAAACATGTAAAAATAAGTAAACGCCTAAACATATAAAAGCGTAAACACGCTTTAAGAGTAGAAATTCTCTCTTATTAAACACTCATTAACTACCGGGTCAAAATCTTCTAACGGGTCATATTTGTTTAAACGTTTATTTCTCTTTTCTTGTTCTATTTTTTTTACTTCTTCAATAACCTCTGGTCGTTTACTTAATTTTTTTGTTTTTAATATATTACGAAGCATATGTTCTTTTTTATAATTTCCTCTGTGTTTATAAACTGTTTCAAATTTTAATGAACAAAATTTATTCTGGTAATTAATAAAATTTTGTTTTAACTGTTTTAATTCTAAACTAGGTCTTACCATATTATGAATACGGTTAAGTATATAAAATAAACTGTCATCCTTATAAAAATTATATTTTCTTTTTTCTTCACCTATATACTCATTATTTAATTCGATTTTATTTATTAATATTCTTGACATTTCCTGTCTATGTCCATAAAATCTTTTATAATTTTTTTTAGGTTTATATTTTAATCTATATATTTTATTACCTCTAAAATGTTTTATAACGGATGCATTTATTCTAACATTATCTAAAAAAGGGTTACCAAAAAATAATTCACCATTTTCATTACTATAAAAAAAAACTCTATTCAAATTTATTTTTTTATTTTCTTCTTGTTTTATTCGAAACACATCATAATATCTACCTTCTTCGATCCATCTTATTTTACCACATATTTCTATTACGCAATATTTACCACTTCTATCTCTACCATCTTCTAACTGAGACAATTTTACTTGAGCAGGTGAACTGATCAAAACATTTAATCTGTTTATACTTTTTAAATTATTTTTATTCACATTTTTTAAAAAAAAAAAATTTAACTTCTTATTTTGCAAAGACAAATTATTTATTTTGTTGGCGCATAAGAATGATGTATTTATGTAAAACAAAATTAGGTAAACAAAGAGTAATGTTGAAAAAAATCTATTTTCGAGATAAAAAAAAAAAAACATATTTTGTTCTTGCTTTGTGCCTTACCAAGCTTTATTTACTTTGTTCACGTGTTATGTATATATATATATATATATATATATATATATATATACACTACAGTCGATATTGTTTATAAGCCTTTGTTAAAAAAAAAAAAAAAAAAAAAAAATGTTACTTTTTGTCATACCTCATCCTCATATACATATGTTGACGTATATGTACATATATTTGCATGTTTTACTAAACTAATAGGCAAAAAAAATTATATAAATTTTGCATTTATATGTGTTGTTGTGTTTGTTCTTGTTTTTTTTGTATACCTCGTTTAAAAAAATAAAAAAAATCAAGTATTTATGTAAAAAAAAGAAATTCGGTCGTTTGTTCGTCTAAACATTCAGTCATTCGTTCTTCCGCCCGTTCATTCGTCAGCTCATCCAATTAAAACCTCATTAAACCATTATATTTTTAAAAGCTTGAATATACATATGAGGAAACGCATACACATATTCATACATATACATAATGACACATGTGCATACAACCTCCTGTTGGCTTTTTTTTATTATTACCGTGTTAAAAAAAAAAAAATAAAATAAATAAATGATAAAAAACGAAATATATAAAAATATGTGATGTGTACGAAATCAAGAAAATGAATGCTTAGGGACTGAATACATTGGCAACTATGTACTTTTTAGACTGTTACATTTTTCACACCAATACTTTTAATCATTAAAAATTTACAAGCGTTATATAAATCAGTTATTATAAATTTTTATTTTATTTATTTTATTTTTTTTTTTTTTGCAATATGTACATATAATATATTTTTACAGCGCATAAAGAATTAAAAAAAAAAAAAAAAAACCGTTTTGTGATCCAAAAAAAAAAAAAAAAAAAAATTAAATTTAAAAAATCAAATAAAATATTAAAAGCGTTAATTTGGAAAAAAAAAAAAAGCATTAATTTGGCAAAAAAAAAAAGCATTAATTTGGCAAAAAAAAAAAGCATTAATTTGGCAAAAAAAAAAAACATTAATTTGACAAAAAAAAAAAAAAGCATTAATTTGACAAAAAAAAAAAAGTATTAATTTGACAAAAAAAAAAAAAGTATTAATTTGACAAAAAAAAAAAAGCATTAATTTGACACAAAAACGGGAAAGAAAAAATGAGATAAAAAAAAAGTTAGAAATTTAAGCATAAACATTATATACAAGTTTTTCATAAAACATTTTTCTTTTTGTAGAAATAACATAAGATTGACCATAATGACATATCACATTTTACATATATGCTTGATCATATTGCTAAATCAGCTTGTATGAACATATCAAGTATTTTGTTAAAAAAAAAAAAAAAAAAAAAAGTGTTAATTTTTAAATGTTTATAGCTATATCACCTCTCTCTGGAAAAAAGAGCTTGGTAGAAGAATTTTTCAAAGCGTTTGTATTTGGTCCATATGACCTTTTTAATAAATCCTCATGCAATACATTGTTACTCATATTTTCATTAAAATGTGATGGATTAGACTTAAATGTTTTATATACGGGAAAAAAATTTAGACCAAAATCTTCATTACTATCTTTTAAACTATTTAAATATGTATTATTATTATTATTACCTACATTATAAATATTATTTTTACTAGTATATTTATTTTTATCTTTAAACAAAAGTATACTAATTTTTCTACTTAAGTTATAATTCGAATGTTTTATTTCCTCTAATATAGATTTTTCTTCATCTATTTCATGCTTACGTGCTGATATATATTCTTTAATTTTTTCTGCATATGGTTCAACAAGAGTATTTTGTAACGATGTTGTATATTTTACTTTTGACAAGTTCATAGTTACCATTGGTGTTTGTGTTAAACGAGCATATTCGTTTTTTCCGTCATCGGATTCAACTGGCTCTGTTAAAGTTTTTAATAAATTTCTTAATTTATTATTTTTTTTTATTTTTTTACAATTTCCTAATAACAAAAAGAACAGCAAGTACATGAACAAATATTTCACACATCTATTTGTTTGCATTTTGTTAATTACTTTTTATAACTTGAACAAAAAAAAAAAAAAAAAAAAAAAAAAAAAAATCTTAAATATACGTGTGCTTAAATACGTAAATTAAGAAAAAAAAAAAAAAAATGGATATACATACACGCAAGAAGAAGCATGGACATAGATAAAAACACGAATAAAAATTTAACACACAGTTTGAAAAAAAAATACAGATATAATATAATTAAAAAGACAATAGTAGCAATAAAAAAAAAATTATACATATATATTTATATGTGCACCTCTTTTTTTTTTACTTATTTAGCTAATTGTTAAATAAAATAACAGTTTTATTGTTACTAATATATATGCAACAAAAGTCGTAAATTATACCGTTGTTTTTTTTTTTTTTTTTTTTTTTTTTGTATACATTAGTACAAACCTATGTAAACGCTTAACCTATATTTTCTCTTTTGTTGTGCTTTTTTTTTTTTTTTTTTAAATAGCAAAAAGTACATATACGTAAAGAAAGGAATTAAAGTTGTGCTAAAGACAATGACAATTAAGTATGTTTAAATATATATATAATGATGTGTATAAATTTTTTTAATAGTTTTAAGTGTAAATACATACAAATATAAATAAATAAAAAAAAAAAAAAAAAAAACCTAAATAAATAAATAAATTAACAAATAAGCAAATAAATAAACAAGTAAATAAATAA
>CABPSV020000547.1:0-12500 GCA_902459845.2 Hepatocystis sp. ex Piliocolobus tephrosceles
CGGTATGTATGTATGTAACTAATTTTTAAATAAAAAAAAAAAAAAAATAAACAAAAGAATGGTTAAAAGGATGGACAAATTAATGGACAAACGAATGATTAAACGAATGATTAAACGAATGGTTAAACAAATAAACAAAAACAATGTCACGATTTTTTCTCACTAGTTATTTTTTTTTTATTTATGTAAAAATTAGAAAATAATTAAAATGGAATAAACTGAAAAATATGGAAATAAAATATATATTTTTTTTAAATAATTTCGTTACTTTTTTTTTTTTTTCTTTTTTTCTAATTTTTAATGTAAAAAACAGTTTTACACATTTAATATATTTTATTTTTTTAGCATAATGTTACATGGGAAAAAAAAAAAAAAAAAAAAAAAAAAAAAAAAAAAAAAAAAAAAAAAACGAACGTTTTATATGATATATATATATGTACATGTCTTTTTTCGTTTTTAAGATAACAAATTAAAAGAAAACAAATGGCAACACATTTTATATATAAAATAAAATTCATTTTTTTTTTTTTTTAACATATAAAATACGAAGGTGCTAAAGCATATATGTATGTGTATGTATATGCACATATATATGTGTAAGTAAATGTGTGGATTTATATACATAAAATTGTAAAAATAAGGAAACATAGAAATATATGATAATGTAACTAACCACTTGAACATTAATATAGTTATACGCATGTGCATATACACATATACACATATATATATATATACACCTACTTTTGTAACATTATTCATTATTCATTTAATTTTTTTTTTTTTTTTTTTTACGTATAATCATAAAACAATATTCTGTTTTACTTTTACTGGTTTTACAATTATCTTTTTACACTTCCGTTTGTACCTTACTTTTGGAACATTTTATCATTTTTAACTTTGTTCTCATTTTTAAGTATATATTTTGCAATTATTCCTTCTTTTCCAGTTTTTTTCTTTTTACTTCTTTTTTACCTTTTTTTTACCTTTTTTTTACCTTTTTTTTACCTTTTTTTTTACCTTTTTTTTACCTTTTTTTTACCTTTTTTTTACCTTTTTTTTACCTTTTTTTTACCTTTTTTTTACCTTTTTTTTTTACCTTTTTTTTTACCTTTTTTTTACTTTTTACCTTTTTTTTACCTTTTTACTTTTCTTTTAATTTTTACTTTTTTTTTTTAAAATGACAACTAGCCAAAACGCTGCCATTTTCAGTAGCGACTTACAAACGTTCATTGTAACGAAATATGACCCTTTATTAACCATAGTAAAAGAGTTAAATGATAAGTTACAAATTTCGGAAAAAGGTAATACAAAATTAAAATGTGACACGTTGCATAAGAGAAATAATAATAGGTGAAAAAAAAAAAAAAAAAAAAAAATATATATATATATATATATATATATATATGTATGTATGTACCAATTTGCCTATTCATGCTATGCAACACCTATATATATATATATATAAGCACCTATGTGTACATCCAAATTAGGTAAAAAAAAAAATATGTAGATCTTCATTTTTTTATTTTATTTTTTTTTCTTCCACACACTAACAGAAAATTATAGACTAGAAAAAAGACTGACAAGACTTGAAAGACAAATGATAATATTACTGAAAAAATTAGATGTGAGTGACATAACTATAGATATGGACGATAATGAAATTACAAAAATAACTGAAGAAGAAACTAATACAACAAAAAAAATCGAAAACAACGAGAATTTATCAACACCTTGGCTATTTTCTTGCCAATTAGGTACACCACTATCATCCTTACAAGTACTGTTAGAATTTAATGAAAAAGATACCATCGAATTAAATGTAAAATTATGGAGAAGGGAGGAAGACATGTGGATAAACTTTTTAGAAAATATATCAAAAAAAATTACTAGTATTAAGAATAGTAATGTTACTGGTACTGATGATAATAATAATACAATAAATAAGTTTTTACCAGATTCATATGACTTAATAAGCATAAGAAGATGCGTAAAAAAGTGTTTATTAAATTTATGTACGGATGAAATATTAATTGTTTTAAGGAATGTACCTGGAAAAACTCAGGCTATTTATAACACAGCAACTATGACATTAGTTGCAATTCTTGCCTCGGCAGTTTTTGAGGCATGGAAAAGAATAGAAACGATAGATCCAATGTCTCTAGGACGAACAGTGTTGGTTTTAGACGGTAATAACAAGTTCTTACATGTAGTTACACATGGGCATGTATTTTGTATATACAAATATTTAAACAATCAATATAAATATATATATATATATATATATATATATATATATATATTTATATTTATACCTGTTACTATATACTCTTTTTCATATGTTTTTATTTTGCTCACTATGCTTACTATTTTATTTTATTTTATTTTATTTATTTTTTTTTTTTTAGGGGAAGACGTGGGATCCAGACTAAGAGCAGGCAACAAGAAATTAAAAATAGAGCCGTTAAATTAAATGTTCATTAAAAAAAAAAAAAAAAAAAAAAAAAAAAAAAAAAAAAAAAAAAAAAAACATTTTGAAAATATGCACATGTATGTACAAATTTTTACAACATAATGATTTATAAAAATACAAACCGATGACGTTACAAGTAGTTGCCACAAACAGCTATGTTAAATCGCGTATCTATTATTATACGTGTATGTATGTACGTACTTATTCGTTTCCTTGTTTTTGTTCTTATTTTTGTTCTTATTTTTGTTCCCGCTTATGTTCCCATTTATGATCCTATTTCTGTTTTTATTTTATTTTTTTTGATGTTATATACACTACACTTTTTGTTATACTCCCTCTTAATTTTATATGCTCTCTCATAACATATGGTTTTTTTTTGAAAAAAAAAAAATATATTCATATATGTGTTTAAATATGTAGAAGCTGTTTTAGAAGAAAACTGATTTTTTTTTTGTTTTTGTGATTTAGTTGTTTCGTTTATTAATTTATTTGTTTGTTAATTTTTGCTCTCGCAATGCGTATGTATATATATATATATATATATATATATATATATATATATACACGTGTATATACATATATGTATACGCACAAACATGCATTTAAAATATTTTTTTTTTTTTTTTTTTTTATTGTTACAAAATTTGTTTTTATAAAAATATATGTACAGTTCATATTTTTTTTCATAAATAACTTATATTAATGTGATAAGCAAGCACGTTATATATATAAAAAAAAAAAAAAAAAAAAAAAAATCTGATATACGTACGTGTGTTAAAGCAAATTTTTAATATTCCATCCATTCAATGCTTTTACTCTAATATATCTTAGGAACTAAACTATATTACTCATGCTTTATATATATATATATACACATAGGTACTTACGACCAAAGTAGTCTTCGCAAATTTAATACTTCTCTTATTCATTATTTATAATATATAACTACAAAATTAAACTAATTACGTTTTACTGTGTTAGACCGTGTTAGACCGTGTTAGACCGTGTTAGACCATGTTAGACCGTGTTAGACCATGTTATACCATGTTAGACCATGTACAGTTATACCCTGTCATACTTGCTCATGTTGCAGTTACTCTGCTGTTACGCACGTCATATTATATATAATTGAAAATTGGATATACCCCACGACAACTTATTAGGGTCATTCACCTGATTGGTCGTACCAAACTGTACAATTAATTTATTGGACGTATGTGGGAAAATAACATCAATCAACGAATAGAATTTTGACTCGGGTATTGAATTACCACATATATTAATTGAGTTTTGTTTATTTAGTTGTGAATGTGTGTCTGTCCATACATAAAAAAAGTTTTGTTGTTGTTCACTATTTTTAATTTGTAAATAAGCCGTTTCACCTTGCCAGTCATCTATAAAATGAAAATTTGTTTTAATTTTAATTTTGGTATGGCTAGGTAAATTATCAAATACTTTTAAAATTGTTCCTTGGGATAAATATCCATATCCACCTAACAAATTTATTCCTCCACATACGGATATATGATTATTAAAATTATTTGTACCTGTCCAACCTATAGTAGTAGAACTATCAGTAAAAGACTCATGAAGAAGCATGTTAAATTGTTCATTGTTTTTTATTTTTATACTATTTTCTACGTTTAATACTTTTACTGATATATCAGTATTTAAAAAATTTAAATTATCATGGCTATCTATACTTATAATTGGTTTTTTTTTTTTACTCAAAATTAATTCATTTTGCTCATTTATACCTAGTTTATATTCGATTTCTTTATTTACAAATATTAACCCGTTTTCAGCATTATTTTTTGATGAAATTTTAAGATTTGCAACTGTTAAGTTCCCTTTAACTTCAAGTTCGTTTTCACTGCTAGCCGTTTTAGCGTAAAAACAGATAATACTAACTAGCCAAAGTTTTATCAACATTTTGGCTAGCTATGGAGAAAGGCAAAAAAAAAAAAAATTTTTTTTTTTTAGCATATAAACTGTACATATAAACTGTACATATAAACTGTACATATAAACTGTACATATAAACTGTACATGTAAACTGTACATATAAAACGTATGTCTAAAAAAAAGAAAAAAAATATCACGCTATTTTAAAAAGCACTATTATCACAAAAAAAAAAAAAAAATAAATAAAATAAAATAAAATAAAATAATAATAATAATAATAAAAATAAATTGTAAATTTTTCAACAAAAATACTTATAAAAAATATATACACCTGTATATGTTTCAAATGTGGCTTTACACGTGTTATGCTGATGTGCTTAGTGTGTATTTACACAAAACACGTGTTAAAATGGTACCTTTACATATAATTATACACCGAGTAATGTTGTAACGGATCACATAAATAATGCCCAAAGTGAATATTCTTATATACACGTCTTTTTTTTTTTTTTTTTTTTTTTTTTTTACACTTGTTAGCAAAAGGTACATATTTATAGATCATTTTTAATTAAAAAAAAAATGCATAAAAACAAATGCATAAAAACAAATGCGTAAAAACAAATGCATAAAAACAAATGCATAAAAACAAATGCATAAAAACAAAAGCGTAAAAACAAATGCATAAAAACAAACTTAGCAAAAATGTATAAAGCAACATTGGATTTTTTTTTATTTAAGTTGATATATGGGCAATAAAATATGTACAGGTACGCAGACAGACACAACATACACCTTCTCTCCTTTGATTTTAATCAATTATTTCCTCAGAAATTATTTTATAATATGATGTAGTTGAATCTATATCCATCATTAAAAATTGTATTTTATGTTTTGTTAATTGTTGTGCATGTATTTTTGATAAATTAAAATCATTATAACAGTCAGGATAAATCTTTGGTAATTTGCTTTTATAATATTTCAACATTTTTGAGTTTTTCATGACAGTTAAGTGAGGGATAATGTCACTATCGGTTATGTCATGATCCTCATTGTTATGAGTGCCTATCGTACTATTCCCAGTAGTTACACTCGTACCATCTCCTGTGTTACTTTTACCATCTCCAGTGTTACTTTTACCATCTCCAACGACACTCGTACCAGCTCCAATGCTACTTTTACCATCTCCAACGACACTCGTACCAGCTCCAGTAGCACTCTTACCGTGCCTTCCTTCTCGCCTCTTATTGTCGACAATTTGTATACCCCCTTTACTAAAAGAATCTTTAATTATTTGTACCAACCTAGTTACATAAGTTACACTCTCCTCTGTTAAACATAAATATAAAACATCGTTACGGAATGTTGCTAAATCTTTAAAAAAAATATTTTCTTTATTTATTTTTTTAATTTGAGTGATAGCTTCATGAAAAGCTCTTTTCGCTGTATCCAATTCGTTCGGTTTGATATGTAATACTAACAGCGAAATGTGGAATTTATTTTTTTCTATGGCACATTCTTCTAGTTTATCATATTTGTTAATAACATGATTTTGTATTTTTAACAATTCATCGATTAATACATGATTGATAGTCTCAATTGGAATACAAATAAAATAATTTGGTTTTACATGCCGCGTGTTATTCTTTTTGGAATAGTTATATCTATTTTTTTTTTTATCACAATTAGACATTATGTTTTTATTTGTAGCTATGTAGGTATAGTTGGTCCATATACTATTATGGATAACCGATTTATTACTATGATTAATTATTTGTTTGCTAGAAAAGTAAACAAAACCTAAACATTGACAGAAATATTTTTTTAAATTCATTTACAACAAAGTGCGTATATAACTATGTATATGACAACATATGACACTCACTTTACATGACCAAACCACTACACTTGACGTTTGTATATGTATGTATGTATAAACGAAAAAATATATAAAATTAGCTTAATATAATATATTGCGAATTGTGACAATATAAATATTTTTTGAGAAAAAAAAAAAAAAAAAAAAAAAAAAATATATATATATATATATATATAAATATACATATTACATATTACATATTACATATTTGTAGGCCTACATATCCCACTGTTAAATGTTATTTACAATGCATGTTGTATTCTTTTGCTATTTATTTGTTAATTTTTTTTATGAAAAAAAAAAAAAAAAAACATTCAATTTGTTAAAAAAAAACATTCAATTTGTTAAAAAAAAACATTCAATTTGTTAAAAAAAAACATTCAATTTGTTAAAAAAAAAAAACATTTAACTTTTTAAGAAATATTTTTGAAAGCTACAGTTAACAACTGAGTAAAAATAACTTTTATAAACAGGTTTGGACTAAGAGAATAAATGAGTGAAAAAAAAAAAAAAAAAAAGGCAAAAATAAGGCAAAAATAAGGCAAAAAAAAGGCAAAAATAAGGCAAAAATAAGGCAAAAATAAGGCAAAAATAAGGCAAAAATAAGGCAAAAAAAAGGCAAAAATAAGGCAAAAATAAGGCAAAAATAAGGTAAAAAAAAGGTAAAAAAAAGGTAAAAAAAGAGACGAACAAAGCGAAAAAAAAAAATGATGGCGTAAGAATGGAAAAAAAGAAAACTCCCCCCATGGTTTTATGGCTAATATGTATACATATATATATATACATGTTTAAGAGCTAATAATTTTCCCATTTGCTTCGATTTTTTTTCTCAGTTTTTACATGTAAAAAATATACATATATATATATATATATATATATATATGTATATTTACGTACATGTACATACTCATACACAAACGAGCGTAAGGATGTAACAACTCTTAAGTAACATGTTTCCATCTTTGATAATAAACTCCTGGCATCAGTTCACTCAGAATAATAGTTACCATTTTTTAATAGGCACAAAAAAAACGAAAGTAAGTTATGTGATTAATAGAAAAAAAAAATTAAGCTCTCGTACAGCGAAATATATAAATTATTTTTTTTTAAAACAAAAAAGAGCAAAAGATATTATCAATTTTAATAAATTAAAAAAAAAAAAACTGAAAGAGATACCTTCATTATTTCATACTGTTTTTAAAATAAAAAATGGTAAGTTACAAAATTTGAAAAAATGTAGTAAGTTTGAACAAGAACATACGTATGATTATATATCAGACGAACATTTACAATTAGTAACAGAAAATAAAGTGGATAAATGTAATCGACAGAATGGGACACATACGCTAACTTATGAACCAACACATGAACTTGTACCAACACATACCGAAATACTAAGACATAATGACCAAGCCGAAATTATTTATAGTGATAACTTTCCTTCAAATGTCAGCGTCAAAACAAATGATTTTTTTTTTCTGTCGAGGAATCCTAGACAAGATAATATAAAAAACAAAATAAACAAGTTGAATATATTAAATAACATTATTGAAATAAAAAAAACAAAAGATATAAATAATTTATATTTAATCACAAGTTTAATAAATTTAGATCACGATAACAATTCAAATTATATTATATTAGAACTACTAAACAAAATGAAAAATGTTTTGTTTTATATGAACATAAAAGAAATTAGTTTAATCATGTACAATTTGTATAAATATTATTTTATTAAGTATATAAAAAATATATTTATTAATGAAAATTCGATTAATTATAGTTCTTATTTTAATTTATTTTATACATTCGATAGTTATAATGATTTAATATATAAAAATATGAACCATAGCCATAGTAGCTACAATAACCATAGTAGCCAATTAAAAAACGAAGTAATAGACATAAAATTAATTCAAAGATTTTGTATAAACCTTTCATGTGATCATATTAAAAAATATATTCATAACGAAACTGATTTTAATGTTCTTAGTAAATTAATTTATGTTTTTTGTTTTTTCAAAATTAATGATAAAAAATTGTACGAAATAATAATTACGTCTGTTTTAAAAAATATGTTTTTAAAAAAAAATCAAAAAATTAAATACTTTTCTTTATTATCTTTATCTTTTGAAAAATTAAAAATATACAATGCACAATTTTCTTACTTACATTCGATGATACTTATAAAAAAAATGAATAAATTGATGGAGCTAGCCAAAAAGATGTTACTTAAAAAAAAAAAAAAAAAATTAAAACAAATTAATCTATTCGATATACACAATAAAATAAAAAAAAAAAAAAAACTCAACTTAATAGATTTAAAAGATATACTTACTTATATGTATATAATAAACAAAAATAATATAAAAAATAATATTTTTGTTCTTACCTTGTTAAATTATGCTAACTTTTTTTTTTCGAAAAATCTAGAAAAGGAAAAAAACAATTATGCTTATTCCTATGCTCAAAGTTGTAAACAAAAATTACATAATAGTAACAATAAGATGGGTATATATTTATCCGCTTTTCCAAATTTGTTACAAAACCGTAATAAGGGATCGAGTATAAAAAGAAGCCATAAAGACATAGATATAAATACTTACGAAAATAAAAAAAATAAAAAAAAATTATTTATAAACACATATAAAAATGTAGTCTTTAAAAATGGAAGAAATGGAAAAATAAATAAAAAATTAGCTCTTTACTCTTTATACCAAATAAATAAAAAAATGGCAAGTACAGGTTTAGAAACTGATATAATAAACAACATTTCGTTAGCACAAAAAATAAACAATAGTGCTTATGTTGAAAGGGGCAGTATTGATAGGGGCAGTATTGATAGGGACAGTATTGATAGGGACAGTATTGATAGGGACAGTATTGATAGGGACAGTATTGATAGGGACAGTATTGATAGGGACAGTATTGATAGGGACAGTAGTAAAAGGGACAGTAGTAAAAGGGACAGTATGGATATGGTACATAAAAAAATAACACCGTACGAAAATAGCAATGCTGATTTTGGTCAAGAGCAAGATAATATCAATATTAATAATTATAAAAATGATTTTCAATTGAATAAGAATAATAATATATGTGACAAAAACGTAAGACATAAAAATAAAAACACAAATAAACTAATGAATAATATAACAACGAATAAAAACTATTTATTAGATAATTATTATAACATAGACTTAATTACACTTGTTCTGTTTTTAGATTATTTATGTTCTTATAATTTTTTATTTTTAAAGAAATATGAAACATTTAATAATTTGATAAAATTATATATGGATGTATTAAGAGCTAGTAATTTAAAATGTATTCATTTTTTTTATACATATAAAATAATTAGTATTAATATATATGCAAATATTTATAACAATTTTATTAACAAATTAATTTACTCTTCTCTTTTTTTTAAATTAAAAAATTTTATTATGTACAGTTCAGGTAAAAAAGGAAATGCAAATTTGTATATACACAATACCTACTATTATATGATTATATTATATGAACAATTATTGAAAAATAAAATATATGACTACAGACTAAATAGTGCTCTTTATAAATGTTTCGTTAATTTTTTAACACACAATAATGGCAACAATAATGGAAACAACGATGACAACAATAATAGCAATAATAATAGCAATAATAATAGCAATAATAATGGCAATAATAATGGCAATAATAAAATGAATGATATTATTATGCATCCTATACTAACTCGATATTTAAAGATGGTTAGTTTGTTAGGGGGACATATTCACATAAACGACTTAGGTAGTTGTTACAGTAACAATAATTGTTACTCTAGTGATATTAATAAAATATTCACAACTAACTGCTCAAAAAATTATGTTACAATCCCAACTTTATCTCCGATCGTTTTTTTTTTCCCTTTGTTTAACAAATTTAACCAAATAAATTTTAAATATATCGACATTTTTTTTGTTTTAAAAATTTACAAATATATAAACAAAATAAAAATATTATTAAACAGTAAGTATAAAGGTAATAGACGTAGCGACATTAGATGGGGAATTACCATCACCACCATCAACAACAACAACAACAACAATAACAACAACAATAATAATAATAATAATAACAATAACAATAACAACAACAATAATAATAATAATAATAATAACAATAACAACAACAATAACAATAATAACAATAATAACAACAATAACAATAATAATAATAATAATAATAATAACAACAATAACAATAATAACAATAATAACAACAATAACAATCACCCACCTGATAAGAAAACCTTTTTAAAAATGATAAATGAAATATATGATAAACTGCAGAACAAAATAAAAGAAGAAAGTAAAAATTTGAATTTATTAGACATAATGAACATTTATTTAATTAGTAATAAAGAATCGAAAAATAAAATGTTTTATTTAAATAATTTTTTATTTGATATTTTATTATTGAACAGTAATAAAATTGAAATGGCAGATAGTAAACTGTTTATAAAATTTTATAAAACAGTTTTAACATATATGTACTTACACAAAATGGAAAAAAAAAAAAAAAAAAATTACAATATTAAAAAACATTATAATATTAAAAAATATGATCACACTTTTAAAACACTTATGTCTATAAATAACAATTATATTGAACAAAAAATAAATACTTTAAAAATAAAACATATTTATGAAATAATTATATATAATCTTTTTTATTTAAGTAATATATTGTTTAAAAAACAGAAAAAATTAAAAAGTGAAATAAGAAATGTACAAAAATTTTGTGAACAAAAATGTAAAAAAAAAAATAGAAAATTACAATTTCGTTTAGCAGAGAATAAACAAATAGTAGAAAAAAAAACTGTGCAAAATATTTTAAATATTCTAAACTTATGTTTGTCACATTGGATTTTTGGATCGGATGAAAAAAGCTTATTAATTTATGTATATTTGTTATATTTTATTCATTTGATCAATAAAAATAAAAAAATTCGAAATTATATTTTTAAAAAAGAAGAAAATGGTAAATTTTTTTTAGAGATTTGTCATAAAAAGGTAAAACAAATGGACAAACTATATAATTGTTTTTTTAATTATTCTACCATAATATATATCAATCCATTGTTATTATATTTTTTATTTAAATATAAAATTTGTATTGGTAATTATAAAAATAGAAAAGATAAAAAAAAAAAAATGAAATGGATTATAAACAATGAAACAATATACCATCATGTAATAAATGCAAAAAATGACCACAATTTTATTGAAATTATTTTTTATGCTATAACAAAAAATTATTCATTTTTTAATAATAATAATAATAAAACATTTGATGATTTTACAAATTTATATTCTAACAAATTAACAATTCAAAAAAAGGAAAATAATTATATTACAAGCGTTGATAAATTACAAAATTTCCAAACTTTTTATGATGACCTAGTTGAACAAACTAAGCTTATAAATAAGTTATATAATCTTTATGAACATTTTTCAATATACATGTTTTACATTTTTTTAGTAAAAAAAAAAGCAATAGAGTATTTTATTAATAAAGCGATAAACCAGGAGAAATTCAAAAATCACATTTTTTAGCAATGAATACATTTTAACAATAAACATAATTACATTTTAACAATAAACATAATTACATTTTAACAATAAACATAATTACATTTTAACAATAAACCTATTTTAATAAAAAAAAAAAAAAAAAAAATAATAAGTGACGCATTGTTGTGTATGTAACGGTATACATATATATATATAAACATGCATATACATATGTACATAATTTTATCATACAATTTTGAAAGTACTTTTTCTTTTGTGTTTTTTTTTTTTTTTTTTATCATTTATGCTATTTATTAAACAGAGTTTTAAAAATGTAACATTTTTTTTTATATAAAATTAGCTAGCTTTAAAAAAAAAAAAAAAAATCGATCAATTTTTAAATAAAGGAAACTATTTTTGTAGTAACCATAAAACATGAATACAACACATGAATATGTGACACGCTGAGTAACATCAAACAAACGAATAATTTAATGAATATTAGTAAAATAAAAAGCGTTAAAAAAAATATATGTCATACCAACACTATATATACATATATATATATATACATATACACAAATACGTATGAATATGACATATTTTTAACTTTGGTATATACTTTTTTGTTAAAGCATAAGAAAGATATGTTGGAAAATACCAACTTCAGTTTAACCAGTTTGAC
>CABPSV020000548.1:0-13813 GCA_902459845.2 Hepatocystis sp. ex Piliocolobus tephrosceles
AAGTGACAGAAGTGGGAGAAGCAGCGGAAGTGACAGAAGTGGGAGAAGCAGCGGAAGTGACAGAAGTGGGAGAAGCAGCGGAAGTGACAGAAGTGGGAGAAGCAGCGGAAGTGACAGAAGTGGGAGAAGCAGCGGAAGTGACAGAAGTGGGAGAAGCAGCGGAAGTGACAGAAGTGGGAGAAGCAGCGGAAGTGACAGAAGTGGGAGAAGCAGCGGAAGTGACAGAAGTGCGAGAAGCAGCGGAAGTGACAAAAGTGGGAGAAGCAGCGGAAGTGACAGAAGTGGGAGAAGTAGCGGAAGTGACAGAAGTGGGAGAAGTAGCGGAAGTGGGAGAAAAAAATAAAGAAACAAAACAAACGTGTATAAGTGAAGCTAAAACAAATATGGTACTGCCAAATGAGAGTTACCGTCTTTTAAAAAATAGTTATGAGCATTTAAATAATGATTACACACGTGGATATGACCAACACACTTGCTACTTTAAAAACGAGAAAATAATTAATTTAATAAACAACATGAATGAAAAAGAAAATAAACAATTAACAACGTCTGGAGATGTTTATTTAAATAAAAAGGAGCTACAAAAAAGTAAGATAAATGTAATAGAAGATTATGACCATCCTTTGAATAATAGTGATATAATTATGTCAAACTTATGTTCTAATGGTAAATTATTTACTTCCCCTGATATAAATACGACACAAGTAGAAATGTCTATATATTTCAAAATATATAAATCTATACTTATGAAAAATGTTACGCGATTAAGTGTATACTTGGAAAATAAATTATTAAAAACGATTTTTATTACTGAATATCCGCAAACTTTTCCGATTATTA
This sequence comes from Hepatocystis sp. ex Piliocolobus tephrosceles, assembly GCA_902459845.2. Taxonomy (NCBI): domain Eukaryota; phylum Apicomplexa; class Aconoidasida; order Haemosporida; family Plasmodiidae; genus Hepatocystis; species Hepatocystis sp. ex Piliocolobus tephrosceles. The sequence goes on from CABPSV020000548.1 coordinate 841, forward strand.
TACAACCGAAAACAAAAATAACAAATGAAAAAAAATTCATTAAAATACAAAATAAATTACTTCATATTAAAGATAATAATTTATTATATTTTGTTTTTTTTAACAATGGTAAAGAAATTGGGTTTTCTTATGTTAGTATTAAAGATTTATTAAAATTAGGAGTAGAAGGTGGAATGTTTATGATAGTACATGATTATAATAAAGAAGATATATTGAATAAAAAAAAAAATAAAGATGTTGTATTACCATCACAAATTATACCATATAATAATCAAGATATTGACATTTTAAAGTCAAAAATATTTATGAACTATAAAATATCTGCTCCAAAGTTTTTAATAAATTCAATTTTACTCTGTGATATTATAACACCTAAACAAAAGGTCAAACGATTGGAAGATATGATAAGACAATTGTATAGTTTTATTCATGAATTTGGTTACTCTAAAATAAATATAAATGATAAAAATATAAATGTAAAAACAAGATTGAAATATTATAGTAATAATAATAAAAGTATAAACCATAAGTTTAATACAAATAGCCATAATAGTTTTAGTATAAATAAAAATATGAAAACAAATATACGATTTAAAAAAAATGAAAGTAAAAAAAAAAACAACAAGAACATTAGTTTGTGTACAAATGAGATAAAGAATGAGTTAAATATAGTGTTTGATGAATCAGAAAAAGAAGAAAATGTAGGAGATAAAGTTGACGTGGAATTGGATGAACAAATAGATGAAAAAATGTATGAAAAAATGGATGAAAATATGGATGAAAAAATGGATGAAAATATGGATGAACACATAGATCAAAAAATGTATGAAAAAATATATGAAAAAATGGATGAAAATATGGATGAAAATATGGATGAACACATAGATCAAAAAATGGATGCAAAAGTAGATGAAAACATAGATGTACATATATATGAGCTGGTACATGAAAAAATAGAAAAAAGTTGTAATAACTTATCTGAAAGAAAAAAACTGATAATACATCACAATGATACTCATTACGATGATGGTAGCAATTATGATTATATCAATGATGAAAATAACATAAATAAATAACTATGATTTAGCTACATTTGAGCCCACTAATAATGATATAAAACAAAAAACATAAAATGTATGTTTAAACAGTAATTGTAAAATCGAAAAAATAATATAAGAACATAAGACACGGTCATTTATATTAATAATATAACTACTTCTCTTTCACTAACACTAGTACTAATACGACATATAACAATAAAAATAATATTGGGCACATATTTAATTATAAAACATAAGGTATAAAAAAAAAATTGTGATTTTTAGTTAAAGCTAAATAATATAAAACATAATGAAAGTAAAAAAAAAAAAAAAAAAATCAAGGATATTACTACTGAACTTATATAATAGTGCAATAAAATCTTAAAAAATAAAACAGTTGGATAGTAATTATTTTATTAAAAGTGGAATAGGGATACTAATAGAAACCGTGATGATAACGACAATTTTTACGAGAGTGATAATGAAAACCAGTGTGACAATGATTATACATTTCCTTAAACAAAAATGTCAAATTATGATACAAAAATAATGCTATAGTAGTATGTAGCATATTCTAACAAATACCCATTTGACGTGTGGTAAGTATATATATATATATATATATATATATATATATATATATATATACTTATTTCCGTATGTATATACGTATGTATGTGTACCAGAAATAAGTGTTCAACAGAATGTTAAATTTATATCATTTTAAAACATAAATATGTAACCATGTTAAGTGTAATATATATTACGTATGTGTACAACTTGTTGATGATCATGTTAATTGTTCCCTTTTTACAACTACACACAATTTGTTATATATACAACAGAAAAATATATATATACATATATATATATATATATATATATATATATATAGCGAGTAAAGAAAAAAAAAAAAAAAAAAAAATGGCGCTCCCACTAAACGTTCTATTTTTATATTAATACGTAAAAATAAGAAAAGTAAACAAAGTGAATTATTTTTTCATTCAGTAATTAAATTTTCAAAGTATTATAGTTCTATAAATATGTCAATATTAAATCAGAAGTTGTATAAATATTACTTAAAAGAAAAAAAAAAAAAAAATATATATATTGTTATTATATATATTATTATGGTTTCATATTAGGAAATAGTTTTCATATATTATGGTTTTATTAATAATATAATATTATATATGTGTCTATATTTGTATATACCCTTGTATGCATAAACAATTTGTAATTATTTATATAAAAAATAAAACAAATAAAAAAACTTTTCTTAATATAACTAACAAGCATGATCAGTTAAGTCATATGGAAGTGAGCAATGGGTGCAATAATTTTTAAAATTAAAATTTATTATGAAAGTAAAATATTATATGATTATGCTAACTAACAAATATTTAGTATATATATATGTGTATGTATGTATGTGTAAGAAATCGAGAGAATGTGAGCTTTTACGTGTACATATATGTACACATAATAATGTAAAAAATGTTAATTTTTAAACGAATATTTGATCAACGAATACTATTTTTTTTTTTTTTTTTAATTGTTAAAATTACTATAATTTGTGAAACAAATGCACTTCTTTTTTTATGAAGTATTTTTATTCAACCTTGTAGTGTAAAAAACAAAAACACACAGCAAAAAAAAAAAAAAATATATATATATATGTATAAACTGTTATTAATATTATAGTTATAACATTATGCTTATAACTGTATTAACAATTATGCTTTTAAATCATTTTAATATGAAGTCAATTTGATTTTTATTTTTTGTACTGATTTATTTTATTTATTTTTTATATACTACCATCTGTATGTTTTTCGCTATATTCTTCACTTTTTTCATCACTTTCTTCTTCACTTTCTTCTTCACTTTCTTCTTCACTTTGGTCTTCACTTTGTTCTTCACTTTCTTCTTCACTTTGTTCTTCACTTTGTTCTTCACTTTCTTCTATGATGTCTTCTTTAATGCTATTTTCATTTTCACTTTCTCCTAAACTTTTTTTTTGCTCTTTCAAAATTGCAACCACATTTTCTTCGCTCAAACTACACTCACTTGATTTTGAATGCATTTGTCTTTCCTTCATATTTTTTATTAATATATTTTTTTTTTGATTAAAATTATTTAATAAATCTTCATAACCCACATCTACTGTTTTTTCGTTTGAGGTATTATCATAATGCACATTTTGTTCGTATGTAGAGGTACATGAATTTTCATACTTTTTATTAGTATTTTGTTCTAAGTTATTTTCGAAATTAATTATATTTTTTTTCAGATAGACTGAATCAGCATTAGGGTTCAAATTAGGGTTCAAATTAGGGTTCAAATTAGGGTTCAAATTAGGATTCAGACTAGGGTTCAAATTAGGGTTCAAATTAGAGTTCAAATTAGGGTTCAAATTAGGGTTCAAATTAGGGTTCAAATTAGAGTTCAAATTAGGATTCAGACTAGGGTTCAAATTAGGGTTCAAATTAGGGTTCAGACTAGGGTTCAAATTTGTGTATACGTTTGGGCCTGATGTTTTGTCGTACGTGTTAACTATTTGTTCAGTACACTCTAAGTCATTTTTCACCTGACCATTAGATATAATGTTACTAAAATTAACAAACGAATTTTCGTCAACAAAATAAGATGAATATAAATGATAATTTAATAACTCATAGCATAAATTAGTTAAAAATGTATTATCACATTTGAACGTAAATGACCAACCACTAATTAATAATGTTTTTTTCTTTTCTTTCATTTGTATTTCTATCGTATCATTATTTTGTTTATTCAACTGACAAAATTGAGTAGAATCAGGATTATTTTCTTTTTTACTGTTTGTGTTATTTTCGTCTTTTTGTTGTTGTTTATCTGTACATTCTAATAACTCTTCTTTTTTATTTTGAGATTTATTTATGTTATCGTTGTCTTTCTTATAATCATTGTTCATATTATTCTGTTTGTTAATGTCAGACTGATGATCATCAATTCGTTCCTCACTAGTAGCATCATTTTTAACAGCCTCTTTGTTTATGTTTGCTTTTTTATCATTGAGAATAGTAGATGATACTGTTTTATCCTCATTTTCCTGTTGTGTACTATTTGGGCTAACGTAAGAGTTACCATTTTGTGCCCCATTTGGTTCACTTTCTGGATAATTATTGTGGAGTTCATTTTGTTTTCCACTTTTTTTAGTATTATCATTTTTATTTTTTAAAATTTTAAATTCTATATCTTCCATATAGTAAGACCACTGTGGCGTTACATCCTCAGCATCCGCAAAAAAATGAACAAACTTATCCCATGTTATAACAAATATCCCTTCCATGTATTTATTAAAAAAACCTACACTCGTAAAGTATCCTTTAATGTGGGCACAAAATAAGCATAAGATTGATTTTATATTAATTTCGTTATTATAAAATATAACAAAATTGTTAATAATGTTTAATGAGTTGTTTAAGTTAGGTATGTTTGTATTATACTCATTAAAAGAAAAGGGAGTAACCGTTTTTATTATGTCATCCACATTAATCATAGATATATTATGTAAATTATCAAAATGTGATGGATTTATATTTTTTTCTTGTAATATAAAATCATATAATATATTTATATTATTCAAATACAAATTTAAAAACCCTTTATATAAATGTATATAAGATGATAATATATCTTTAATGGTATTTTTTTTCCATTCTATTAATTGAAAAAAAAATTTAACACAAGTGTAGATAGTGTCTAAATATTCATTTTGTATTTTTAATAAATCTTTAACATTTTTTAAATATTTTCTTTGGCACAACCAGGAACATTTTATTTTTTTTGAATCTTTTATTCCATTTGATCTAATTCGTTCTGAGTTTGAATAACTATTTTCAAAATGTTTCCAATATAATTTACTAAGATCGAATTGCTTAAATAAATCACATTTCTTTTTTTTTATTTTTTCTATTAAATTTTCTTGCTCTTTTAAATAGCTTTCTTTTAATATATTTAACATTCCTTGATATATTTTAGTATCAACAAAATTGCTATTTTCTTTCATAGTATACATCAATTTTTTATAATTTATATAGCCATATTCTATCCAATCTTGTATTATATTATGATTTAAAATACACATGTTCGAATTTATGTCCAAAACGTTATCTGCAATGTTATGTATTTTACTAACATTCTTATTCATGCTATTGTTTTTTAAAAATGTAGTATTATTTATATATTCCCTAATACTCATTTCGTTGGTATTGTTACTATTCATAACATCAGCACTGTTTCTTACGCTTGTTTCATGTAGTAGGTTGTTACAAGATGTAGAATCATCATTTACTTCGGACATGTAATCTTGTTCTCGCCTTTGATCATATTCGTCATCTATTGATTCTTTATAGCCCATCATCCCCTCTTCCTGAGTAATCTCATTATTAACTGAAAATCTTCCAAACATTACCGATTTAGTGGGAACCATTGTTTTTTTGTTATTTCTCGAGTCTATAATTTCACTCTTACATTTAATAACATTATTTTCATTTGTATTCGTATTATTTGTACATAGTTGACTACTTGTTTGTTCATCATTGTTTAAATGTACGAAGTTATGAGTTAGATTATTTATTTTTCCAGTTCCTGATAATGAGGTTTTATAATAAGTTGTATCATTTTTTGTAATTTCTTTAAAAAGTTTTGTCAAATGATTTATATTATCATTTCCATTTTTTAACTCTTTTAACATTTGCTTAATTAGTCTTTCAAGAAAATTTATGAAATTATTAGTACAATTCTCTCTACTTTTATGGTATTTCGTCATTTCTATAAAATAGTATTTTTTATAAGAATCAAATAATACTTTTTTTTTTTCTATTATATCCATATTATCAACCATTGTGTTACATTCTTCGCTGATTCTTTTTAAAATATTTATTTCGGTATTACTATCTGCACCAATATTCTCATCATTTTGTTCAGCTTTTTTTTCATTCACAGATGACGTGTTAAAATATGAAAATCCTTTTGCACCAGAATTTACAAAACTAGCATAGGTCCCTTTAAGATCATTTACCCAGCCTTTCTTTGAGTTAATGTTTTCAGTATTATCGTTATTTTGCATAATAAGCAATGGAAATGTATATAAATATATATGTATTTACAAAAAAAAAAAAAAAAAAAAAAAGAAAAAAAAAAGAGGGGATAGGGTAAGACACAACATAAAAGGAGTATTAGAAATGTTCAGCATATGCATACATACGCACATACATAAATATATGTATAAGCTACTAAAATTTAGACAAATATGTTTATTATATATAACACATGCTAAAATAAAAAATAATATATCAGTAATTAATAAACAAAATGATCATACATTGTTTTGCTATTACAAGTATTAATGTGTAACTGCTAATGTTAAAAAAAAAAATGAAAAATTATTAGTTATATATAATCTCAAAAAATAATAAAAAACTGGAAAAGTCAGTTGTTATGTTTTCACGAAGACAACTTCTACACTTCAACCAAAAAATACACACTTTAAAGGTAAGTAATGAAAGAATAAAACAAAGAAGCGATGCAATAAACCAATATCATTTTTTTTATGTAACAATATATATGTATATGTATGCATCACATACATACATTACATAAACGCATACATATACACATATAGTATTAGCTACAAAATAATAAATTAAAAAAATAAATATATAAATATATATATATATATATATATATATATTTAAGCAATATTCGTTTTCCTATAAGAAACAATAAGAAATCATAAATAAAATAATGTGCTTTTAGGAAATTGTAAAATTTATATTTTTATGGATGCTATTCTCTATTGTAAATATTATTTTGTGTATTACTGTTATTCTTTGGTTTTTAATGCTTAATAAAAGTAAACAACAAAAAAAAAAAAAAAAAAAATAAGTTTGTTTATATTATCGCAAAAACGAATACTTATAAAAAAATATATATATGTAATAAAATAAAAAAAAATCGATAATAAAAAAAAAAAGAGAAAGTATATGTTATGGAAAATATGCTAATAGTTTTGTGAAAACAATGTTGGAACTATAGATACATATATACATGTATGTATGTATGTATGTAAATATATATATATATATATATTTTTTTTTTGTGCAATTTAAGTATCTACAATAAAAAAAAAAAAAAAAAAAAAAAAAGTGACATACAGGAAACAAACACAAAGGAAAAGCACAAAAGGAAAAGCACAAAAGGAAAAACACAAAAGGTAAAACACAAAAGGAAAAACACAAAAGGTAAAACACAAAAGGAAAAACACAAAAGGAACAGAGAAGGGACACAAAAAGAAAGCAAAAATAAAAAAAACAATAATCTCGTGTTAAAAAAAGTAATGCATGGTCTTTTAGTAATACATGTTCTGTTAGCAATTATCTGAAAGACTGTTCTTGTTTTTTTTTTTTTTTTTAATATATATACCTATCATTAGTTTATATTTAAAAATATCGTTTAATATTGAGCATTTTATTATTACTATTGATACTTTGCTTTTTTTTTGTAAGCTTTCGTGAATTCAAGATTTTTCTTTTTTTTTTGTTGAGTCACATTGTATAATATGTTGTAAATATGAAAAAATGATTAAACATCTAGAACAAAAAAAAAAAAAAAAAAAAGTAATTACAAAAAAGTGATTAAAAAAAACTGCTAAAATGGATTGTATATATAATCAAACATAGATACATATCTGCGTGTACATGATACATTTGTATCTCTTACAATTATTTGAAAATAAAAAAAAAATAAATTGGGCCATGAAAATAATGTGCCCTGTTTTTTTAAAAACTTATAACTATGTGTATAAATATCAAAATCTTACATTTTCTTAATATGTAAAAAAAAAAGAAATATAGTTTTTTTGCTCTTATAATTATTAATATTAGTTTATGTTTAATTAATTTTGTTCTTATTATTAATATTATTTTATGTTTAATTAAAAAAAAAATGATTAATACATAAATATATTAAAAAAAATGTAATATGTGGAAAAATGATATAAAAATTTTAAAAAATATTTTTTTTTTTTTTTTTTTTTTGGGGGGGGAGGGGTTTGTTCAAAAAATAATTATATATTAAAAATTTGTGCATATATATATATATATATATATATATATATACATATATGTGCATACACTTATATCAACATCGGGGTCAAATATAGCCCCTTTTAAAGCCATAATCTATCAAAGAAAAAGCCGCCGATGACATTAAAGAATAAGCGCCCATAATTTTGTAACTTGATGAACTTTTGTATATAGCACCGGATATAAAACCAGCCACAGACGAATTATAAATTTCATCATTTTTTGTAAATAGTCTTACAATATTGTTAAAAGCATAAAAAATCATAGTTAACGATGCCATTTGGTTTGCAACATTAGGTCCTATGACAGAAGTAGAATTTAATACTGAGTTTATAAAAAGCTTTTTTGTTTTTCCTCCTTTCATAATTCCATTAACTAAACCAACACTCCCACCAAGCAATAATCCTGAAAAAAGGTTAATAAGTTACACGTATATGTGAAAATGTTTTTTTATACATAAGAGCATACATACATATATATAGAAAGAGGAGACACACACACGTGTTTGTAAATGCACGCACGCATCTATGTATATATTCATAAACGCGTGGAAATGATCATTCCATTTGTATAGAAATATATATATATTTTTTTATATATTCTTTATGTTATACCTGATCCATATGCTAAACCAACACTGTAAACTAATTTTTCACCCCATTGTCTACCATATCCTTGTAAGTATAAATTTTGTTTATCTAGAGTTAACCTTTTTTCTGGTTTCTTTTTTAAAATTTCTAAATCATAGTTTACTGATCCTGTTTTTAAATAATCTCCCATTATATTTTCTTTTTTTATATACAATTACTCATTTATTTTTCAAATGATTTTTTATTGTTTCTGTTTTACTTTTTTGGCTTAAACCTATTTATTTATTTGTTCATTTATCATACGCGTACCGCAATTGAATTAACGAGGAGTTAGTAGTATTGGCATAAAAATGTGCTTCTGGAAAAAAATAACGTACTATTTGTGTTGTGATATTTTACTGATACAGTTTTGTTTACAAACAAGTACATATCATCCGATTTTAATTAATATATCTTTATATATCTTTATATATATACATATATATATATATATAAGCTTTTGCATATATCACAATATGCTTTGCATTTGTAAATAACAAATGATTGTCGAAAATGTTGAAACTATTAAAAATGATTAACAATAAAAATTAAAAAAAAAAAAAAAAAAAATTTCATTTACGCAAATATAATTATATAATCAAAATTGTAGAAAAATCCATATGGATTGTTTCATTATAACAAATGTTATGCAAATAAAATAGATTTTCTGATTTCAGTCGTCGTATTTTAGGTATATATTTAAAAAAAGAAAAAATCAACTATATATGTATGTACATATATACATATATATGTACAATATATTTGAATTATAGTTGCATTTGTAAAAAAAATCACGTGGGATATTATTACTACTTATTTGTCGACATAAACAATAATGTTTTAAATAATGTTTACTCGTAACTGTTTTGTCTTCTATTTTTTTACAATTTTGCATTATTTAAATATATAAGACTTTAAAAAATTTAATATGTTAAAATAGCGCATATTAAAAGTTAATTTTACCTTTTTCCTTTTTTTTTTCTTTGTTTTTTTTTTTTTTTTTTTTTTTTTTTTTTTTTTTTTTTTTTTTTTTTTTTTTTTTTTTTTTTTTTTTTTTTTTTTTTTTTTTTTTTTTTTTTTTTTTTTTTACATAACGCTTACTTGTTAAATAAAGAATGTAATTATTTTTTTATTTTTTACAAAGACCAATGTATATAAAGTAAAAGAGAGAAGGTTTTAACATTTAAAAGATAAAAAAAAAAAAAAAAAAAAAAAAAAAAAGATGTTATCGTTAATATTAAATACATTACAAGTACTCTTTTTAACAACTTGAATTTTTCTTATCTATATAACATTATGTATTTGAAGCACTTGTTTACATATGTTGTTTATTTATTTATTTTTATATATATAAAGCCAATTAATCATTCTAATTCGAATTTTGCTTATGATACTATTGACAATGTAATAGCTATTTATGTATGTATATACAACTTAGCTGTATAAAAAAATAATGTATGGATAATTTTATTTTCATATCTTCGTAATAAAAAACATTGATGTATAAGAGTACATATTGTCACTTTGTATATGACTGAAGAGAAAAAACTATTCTCATTTTTTTAATCATTACGAAATTAGATAATTTTCTTAAACTAATAAAAGTTTACATGTTTCCACTCTATTCGAAACGCATTTTAACATGAACAACCGAAGTGAATATGTAAATAATGAATAAATGTATATACATATATGTTGAACACATTATGTGTCCATACGTCTATGTTTGGAAAATTCTTATAAATTAAAAAATAAACCTGCAAAAATTAACGATAGCAGAATAGTCACAAGATAAGTACAAAACATTGATCTTAAATATAAAAAATAATAATCATATAAGATGGTTTAGACCAATTAAATATTTATATAATTTTATATTTATTTTATATATGATACAAAAGAAGTGGAGAATATGTTAATTATGTATAATTTAATGTTTTGTGTTAACTTAGTGAACATCTTTTTTTTTTATTTTTTTCATATAATAGTATTTATTTGTATGATCAGCAACTTTACACAGTTTTAAAATTCATCATTGCAAGAATAAAAACATAATAATAGTTATTACGTGTAAAGTATAGAGAAAAAACGTGCTTAAGAAAAAAAAATGAAAAAAAAAAAAAAAAAGTACACATATAATATATACATACATAAATGTTACTGATGCCTTTATACATTTTTTAAAATTAATAACAAATAAAAACATGTCGATTATGTTTAACGGATAATATAACATGTTATAAAACTGGAAATTATTGATTTGTCAACGTTTTATTGTTCTATTATATTTTGTTGCATTATATTATATTATATTTTATTCACTCATTCATTTGTTTTTTATTTTTTATTTTTTTTCTATAAATGTTCAATAGAGGGTGTTTTTTTTATTTCTATCTTGTACACATGTATATATGTTGTTTATATGTGTATATATTAGTAATACAATATTACGTTCTAATAAAAATGCACGCAATATATATATATATATATATATATATATATTTTTTTTTTTGCTGTATGTATTTTGTACTTCTTTCGTGCCTCTTTTCTACTTTTTTTTTAACATTTTTTATAAAAAGAACAAAAAAAATCTATATAATTAAATAGGATATAGAATAAAATAAAACAAATAAAGTATAATAAAAAAACATGTTAAAAAAAATAAAAAAAAGTAAATATATAACAAAGTAAACTGCATAGGATTTAAATAGTCATACAAATGTAATTTATGATGCTATCTTATACATTGTAATATTTTCTTGTAATTTAACTGATTGTGCAAATATATATATACATATATATATATATATATATATATATATCTATTTCTTTTGACCATTTCAATGCCAATTTGATTAGGAGTTATAAAACCTTTTTTTTAATTTTTTTATATTTTTCTATTCATTTTTTTTTTATTCATTATATATTTTTATTTATTTATTTATTTTTTTTATTTGCTCTTCAATTTTTATTTTCAATTCTCTTCATTTTTCTTTTTAGCTATTATTCATTGCTTTTATACTTTTGTTTCACTTTAAAAATTTATATTATTATTATTTTTTTTTTTTTTTTTTTTTTTTTTTTTTTTTTTTTTTTTTTTTTTTGTTTTTTTTTTAATTTTTTTACATGCATGACAATGCCATTCTATTTTTCATTTTAGTTTTCACATTCTATTATTTTTTTTTTTTTTTTTTTCTTTTTATATAATACACCTTCGTTCTCTATATAAACACGACCTAAGTATTAATTATTTAGACAGTGATTTTTAAGCTTATTTTATTTTGTTTAAACATAATAACAATTTAAACTTATTTAACTTATTTAAATCAATGTAAATAATAATAAAAAAAAAACAATAAAATAATAAAATAAAATAAAAAGAATTTTTTTTTTTAATTCCGTTATTGCATATTCAACATAATAAAATAATAAACTAAAAAAGTTAAACATATAAAAATAAATAAAAAAATTAATGAATAAATATATACATATATGTGTATAAGAATTATAACAAAAATTATACTATTTTAAATTAAGTTTCTACTATTTATGATTCATGTAGAATAAACAAACGTAGTACATAATTCTTTTTCTTTTTTCATTTTTCTTTTTTTCAAATATGCATTAATGTGCACGTACATGCACGAAGTAACATTATCTTTGTTTACATTGTTTGATTATTCATCTATAATTTTATACGTTGTATAATATATAAATAAATATGCGCGTTGTAAAAATATTAAGCTTCCTATAATGTAAAAAAAATTATTTCTACATTACATGCTGTCATTTTTATATATATCTATTCATTATGCGTACCATTATTTAAAAAAAAAAAAAAAAAAAAAAAAAAAAACTATTTTGTTGTTAAGATGTTTGTCTAATTTCTGTTCATTGATGCCTTTCGTGCACATGAGTATGTTATATAACCGTAACTACATAAATATATATATATATATATATATATATATATATATATATTTACAAAAAATTGCAACAAATAGGTGAAGTGTTGTGAATTTCCGTTCTGTAAGCAATGAGTAGTGTAAGCAATGAGTAGTATAAGCAATGAGTAGTGTAAGCAATGAGTAGTATAAGCAATGAGTAGTGTAAGCAATGAGTAGTGTAAGCAATGAGTAGTGTAAGCAATGAGTAGTGTAAGCAATGAGTA
>CABPSV020000549.1:0-13674 GCA_902459845.2 Hepatocystis sp. ex Piliocolobus tephrosceles
AAATCAAAATAAATAAAATCAAAATAAATAAAATCAAAATAAATAAAGTCAAAATAAATAAAGTCAAAATAAATAAAGTCAAAATAAATAAAGTCCAAATAAATAAAATCCAAGTAAATAAAATCCAAGTAAATAAAATCCAAGTAAATAAAATCCAAGTAAATAAAGTCAAAAATAAACTCAAAAATAAACTCAAAAATAAAGCTAAAAATAAAGTTAAAAATAAGGCTAAAAAATAGAATGATTTTTTTTTTTTTTTGATTTTATGTATCACTAAATTTTGATAACGAATAAGAGAAGAGTGCATGCGTGTGTGTGTGTGTGTGTATATATATATACGTGTGTATGTATGTATGTATGTATGCATGCATATATGTATGTAAGTATGCATGTATGTATGTAAGTATTTCCGCGCATACGTGTATGAATATGCTTTATTAAATTTTGATCCTAAAATTTTATAAATGTTTATTCTGCATTCTTGTATGATAACTGTATATGCGTATTAACTGATTCATCTTCTTAATTACTTAAGTTTATTACCACACACTAATATATATATATATATATATATATATAGCTGACCCCTATTTTTGCCTACTATCTTCTTCTATTAAGATGGGTACCCCGAGAAGACCTGCGTTTCAAAATAGAAGCCCTCTAGGGCTAAGTCAGTCAAACATATTTGGTACAAACAATGAGATGTTTGGAGGTAGCTTTATGGGAACCCCTGTTTCTAGTAGGAGGATGCAAAGCAGTAGAAGTATTTTAGGTAGTATGTTAAACGATTCAAAATATTTGAATCAAAGTACTACAACTATAGGTTCTCAATTTGTAAAATATGGACATACACCACTAGCTATTCGAAGGATAAAATGTGCTCGTGCTGACATTGGAGATGTAGGAAGAGAGGCTTTTATGGAAGATGCTGAATCTGGTAGATTACCTCATTTTATTGATAGTAATTTAGAACAAATAAAAGAGTTATTTAATCAGTTTTTTGACGAGTTTAATATTACAAATTATAGTGATGTATTACAATTTACAGATGAGGATAGAAGTATAACAGAATATATTTTACTTAATAGGGATAACTTAAAAATATATTTAGCATATTATGGATGGAAAATGATTAAATTTATTGAAACAGGTAAACAAAATGAATGTAAATTAAATAACGAATTAGATGAAACAAATAATGATAGTATAAAATCATTTGAACATATAAAATCATTTGAAGTTGATTTAACACATATTTATTTTTTTAATAAAAAATTATATAAATTAATTATAGAATATCCATCTGATTGTATTAGTGAAATTGATAAAATTATAAGTGCCAAATATAATTCATTACTTGAGTTGATAATAGAAGGAAACATGAAATCTGGTAATAATGCATCTATTGATAAATATATGTTAAATAATAGTGATAAACAAGATTATTGTACTGTTCGTTTTTTTAATAAAAGACATAAAGATACACCTAGAAAATTAGGTCCTAATCAAATTGAAACATTAGTTTGTATAAAAGGTGTTATCATACGATGTTCAAATATTATTCCAGAAATGACTATGGCTGCATTTAAATGTACATCTAAAAAAAGAATTGGTGTAAATAATTATGAAAAATGTAATGAAGAAGTGTATGAACATGTTATACAAGGAGAAGTACAAGAACCAGTAACTTGTACTAATTGCAATAATAAAAATACATTCGAATTATGGCATAATAATTGTTGTTTTAGTTCAAAACAATTAATAAAATTAAGTGAAGTAACAGAACATTTAAAACAAGGTGAAACACCTCAATCTATTTCGGTATATGCATATGACGATTTAATAGATTTTACAAAACCAGGAGATACAGTTGAATTAACTGGGATATTGAAAACAGCACCTGTTCGAATGAATCCAAGATCAAGATGTTACAATAGTGTACATCGTAATTATATTAATGTTATTCATATAAAAAAAGAAAATAAACAAAAAATGAAATTAACCGAACAAAATGATACAGGTGCAGTTATACTTAAAAGAAATGAAGATGGTACTGTAGAAGACAATTTAGATAAATTAAATGAACAAGGTAATTTATTATTTACATCAGAAACAATACAAAAAATGCAAAGATTAAGTCAAGATCCTAATATTTATCAAAGATTAACAGATTCTATAGCTCCATCAATTTACGGAAGAGATGATATTAAAAAAGGTTTACTTTGTCAATTATTTGGTGGTAGTAAAATAACAGATAAATATAAAAATAAATATAGATCTGAAATACATATATTATTATGTGGAGATCCATCTACAGCCAAATCACAACTATTACATTATGTTCATAAACTTTCACCTAGAGGTATATATACAAGTGGAAAAGGTAGTAGTAGTGTTGGTTTAACAGCTTTTATTTCAAAAGATTCAGAAACAAAAGAATATATTTTAGAATCTGGTGCTGTTGTTTTATCAGATAAAGGTATATGTTGTATTGACGAATTTGATAAAATGGATGATTCTGCTAGAGCTATATTACATGAAGTCATGGAACAACAAACTGTTACTATTGCAAAGGCAGGTATTGTGGCTACATTAAATGCACGTACATCTATTCTAGCTTCTGCAAATCCGATTAATAGTAGATATGATAAAAATAAAGCAGTTGTAGAAAATATCAATTTACCACCTTCCTTATTTTCAAGATTTGATTTAATTTATCTTGTTATTGATCAAGCTAATGAAGAAGAAGATAAAAAATTGGCTACTATTTTATGTAAAAATTTTTCTTATAATCCTGACGAAGATGAAGAAAATAGTGATGATGAGGATGAGGACGATGATGATGAAAGTAATTATTATGATACATCCCGTCCTGATTGTAATAAAAATTCAAAACATTACATAATCGATGCTAATACATTAGCATTATATGTAGCATATTGTCGTATAACATGTAATCCTATTATATCACTAGATAGTAAAAAAGTTATCGTTGAAGAATACATAAAAATGAGATGTAAAGAAGGTTCTAAATCACCTACTGCTAGTCCAAGACAATTAGAAGGACTTATCAGACTTAGTCAAAGCTTAGCAAAAATGAAATTAAAAAATGTTGTAACATTAGATGAAGCTAATGAAGCAGTACGATTAATGAATGTTGCTACATTTCAAAGTCTTATTGATCCATTAAGTGGACGAATTGACTTTGATCAAGTAAATTTGGGACAAACTACCCAACATAAAAAAAAATCAGATTTAATTAAAGACCTTATAATAAATGCACTTACTTTGAGAAACATGTCAAAGGACGAGTTATATTCCCATTGTCATGAAGTCATCATGAATGATAGGAGTTATTCTACACCTATCGATAGAAAAACGTTCGAAGAGGCATTTCACGAGTTAGAAAAGTTTCAAGAAATTACGAGATTATTTTCGGGTTTGTACAAGAGATAGGATATGTAGAGTAATGCACGGGCATATGTGTATATCCATATATATCCATATATATCCATATATATCCATATATATATATATATATATATATATATACATTGGTAGTTACATACATGATTTACAGTCATAAATGTTGAAAGTTATTTCCACTGTAAAATAAACCATAACCTTATATAAATACTCAAAACGAACGCTTGTAACGGTGTTTTAATGTTTTTAGTTTTTAATTTTTACTTTTTAACTTTCACTTTTTAACTTTCACTTTTTAATTTTCACTTTTTAATTTTCACTTTTTAATTTTTACTTTTTAGTTTTTACTTTTTAGTTTTTACTTTTTAGTTTTTACTTTTTAGTTTTTACTTTTTAGTTTTTACTTTTTAGTTTTTACTTTTTAGTTTTTACTTTTTAGTTTTTACTTTTTAGTTTTTACTTTTTAGTTTTTACTTTTTAGTTTTTACTTTATACACAAATATACAAATATACAAATATACAAATGTACAAATATATATATATATATATATATATCTAGACTTTAGTGCTATTATAAAAGTAGCCTTTACGGCATTGCATTATTGCACTATTGCGCTATTGTAACAATTTTTTAATTTTTTTTCAAATATATGAATATATTAACATGTAACATATTTTAGCACAGTTTTGTACATATGCATATATATACATATATATAAATACCTATGTACATGTTCAACTATTTTTTTTTTTTTTTTTTTTTTTTTTCGATTTTCAACTTTTTAAAAAGCGGGTACATACATATATATATATACACACCAACTATAACTAATTTTGTACAAATACTATTACAACAAATTTTCAATTTTCATAACTTATTAAGTTTATATTATATAAATATATGTATATATGTGCACATGTATACGAATTGGTTCATGTGCATTTTTATTCACTTGCATAAATTCGCATATGCTGTGGTTTGAAAACTGAAAGGCACTTTTATTTATTTATGTCTCCTTGCATCTTACGCAGAAAAAAAAAAAAAAAAAAAAAAAAAAAGTAGTAGTAGTAGTAGTAGTAGTAGTAGTAGTAGTAGTAGTAATAGTAGTAGTAGTAGCAACAGTAGCAGCAATATCAGCAGTATCAGTAGTAGCAGTAATAGTAGTAGAAGCAGTAGCAGCAGTAGCAGCAGTAGCAGTAATAGTAGTAGTAGTAGTAGTAGTAGTAGAGTAATAAAATAATAAAATAGCAAAATGATAAAATAATAAAATAATAAAATGATAAAATAATAAAGTAATTAAGTAACCAAAAAAATAAACTATTAAAAATAATAAAAATACATAAATGTGCCTTATTTTTAAAGTTTTATATATATATATATATATATGTACACCAAAAGTAACTAAACCCTAAATCAACACAGGTGCAAACAAATGAGAGACACTCTCAAAAATATACGTTACTTATAAAATTTAATAAATAAATAACAAAAACGTAAAAATGGAAGTGCTGTACTCTTTAGTTTGAGCCGTCAAATTGCACTTTTACAAAAATTAGTGAAAGTTATGCTTACATAATATATTTATATTATTTTTAACGAAGACATATGTTTTGCATTTTTTATTTTTTTTTAACTCTGTCATATGCACGGTTGTTAGAAACCTCATTATCTATTATATTAATATTAAATTTTAACAAATTTATATCTTAAAAATATAAAAAAATAGCGTGATTTTTTTTTTATAAAAATATGACATTTTCCATTATGTACATTATATATACATAAACATGTGTATACATATATATACATAAACATGTGTATACATATATATACATAAACATGTGTGCACGTATATATACATGTATACATATATATATATATATATATATATAAATTTTTTTTTTTTTTTTTTTTATTCTATTAGCTAATTTGCATGCTATACTACATTTTACTTTTTATTTTATTTTTTTTTTTTTTTTATTATAATTATATATGTTACGTTTGGAAGTCGATATAGTTATATATAAATATACATTTATATATAAGGCCATATTAATTATGGCTTTTTAAAATGCATGAGCGTAGAATCAATTTTAAAAAAGGAAACCTGTGGCTTAATATAAAAACTTGTTTTTTTAGTTTTATTTAATATTAGTTTTATTTAACATTTATCTAATTTTGTTATGTTTATGTTTTATTTTTTAAAAATGAAGTATTATTATAGTTTTATTATAACATAAGCAGCTTATATATATATATATATATATATATATATATATATGTAACAATCACGTGTAACACTAAGGTGTAATTCTTTATTTCGTATGTAGTTATATATTTTGTAAAGCTTATTCCCATAACTGATTTTTTTTTCTTTTTTTATTATTTTTTAACAAGCGAAAAAGTAAAAGAACTAACACTTGGTGTGCATGTCGTTTTTTATTTTTTTAAATTATGAATAACAATTAGGTTCATAATTATATATATAAAAAAAAAAAAAAAAAAGGTTATTGTATACTAGTTGTATAAATAAACGTGTAACATAATACACATTTTGTTTTATAATTTTTTAAGACATTTATATATATATGTGCACTCGTGTAAGTTGTTACTAGCCATGCTAATATAAACAAAATTTGTTTTGTAATAACATCACATTATAAAAGTATGAGCTTTTTTTTTTTTTTTTTTTTTTTTATTTGACTATTTATCAAAAAATTGAGCTGCACTTTTTTTATAATTTTTATAAAAGGTTACATATGTAAGAATGAACAGGTTTTAAAACATTTTTTTTTTTTTTTTTTTTTTTTGTTATTTTTTGATCATGATTAATAACTAAAAGAGTTTTTACGAATGCAAAATTTTATTACACATACAACCTGTGAAATATACTACAGAACAAAAATTAATAAATTTTTACAAATTTTTACATTTTTATATACATGCATATTAATATACATACATTTAAATATTTATATTCGAACGTTAATTAAATATATGCAACAATCTTTCGCAATATGAGTTATTAATTTCTTAAGTACCCAACATATGAAACTATTTTCTGTTTTATTTTTTTATTTTACAGTATCATTAGTTTATTACTTTTTTTTTTCTACTTATATTTTTAATTTTTTTACTATAAATAATATACTACCCCCACATATATGTTTTTTATAAATTATTCACCCTTAGCATCCGTGTTTATAAATTTTATTAAATAATTACCACACCGTGTTTTTGTAAATTTTATAAATGACACTATAAAAAAAAAAAAATTACATAAATATAAATGTGTATATATATATATATATATATTTTTTTTTTTGTTTACCTTTTTTATATCTTTTTTTATTTATTGCATTATGTGTAATATAGATAATAATATAAATGCATTAATTTTTTTTTTTTTTTTTTAAAATTATTTATTTACTTATTTATTTATTTACTTATTTATTTATTTATTTACGTATTTATCTTTTTATTTATTTATTCTTTTATTTATTTATTCTTTTATTTATTCATTTTTTTATTTATTCATTTTTTTTGATTCATTTTTGTTTTCGATTGATACTATTAAAAAAAAAAAAAAAATAAACATTTAAGTACTTACCGTAATATTATGTTTAATATATTGTTTTATATTATGAAATACACTAAATGTGCTTTTTAAATTTAAATACGCTCCTTAATAATACATATACACATATATAAACGTATTTAATCATATATATGTATACACATATATTACACATGCATTTATTTTATTAAGAAACTCGTTTTATTTTTAAATTGTTTACATTTCATATATAAAAAAAAAAAAAAAAAAAAAAAATTATATATATATATATTTATGTAATACATTATAAACACTTTTTACGCGCATGTATGCGAATAATATATATGTATACTACCAAATTATTTTTGTGTAAACTTTATAAATTTTTGAAAAGTGAATTTTTTTATTTTTATTCTTAATTTTGTTTTATTTTTTATTTATTATTATTTTTAATTTTATTTGTCAATTAATTGTAAAAAATTGATATCTTAAAGCTCTTAAATTGAAGAAGTCATTACCAAAAACTTCATTACATAAATATATATAGAGAAGTAGCATAAAAGCTTGTCCACGCATGTATATGGCCGAAGCACATGGTAGAATTCTTAATATATATTACAAACTACACATAATCGTACATATATATATATATATAATTAGTAACACTATTTACATAACACGTATACGTATAAATTATTATTATGTGTAGGTTATGCATAATATGTATATATATGTATATATGACCTTTATAAAGTGTTTATATAATTGACTTATTCGTGACATAATATGTTTCAAATTATTTTATATTAATACATATTTACACATATACATATATATATATATATATATATATATATATTTTTTCAATAACAATTTTAAATCTATGGTTAATAACATTTAGTTTTATGAGAGAATGATAATTATAAACCATATTTTTATAAATTATATTTAATACAACATTAACATATTAATTAGTTGATCTAATATATGTAAAATGTCCACACATATATACATGTAAATGAGTATATATTTGTTTACACTTTCATATATTTTCTTTTTTTCTTTCTTTCTTTCTTTTTTTCTTTCTATCTTTCTTTCTTTCTTTCTATCTATCTATCTTTGTTTGTTTGTTTGTTTGTTTGTTTGTTTGTTTGTTTGTTTGTTTGTTTGTTTGTTTGTTTGTTTGTTTGTTTATTTTATTTTATTTTATTTTTTTTTTTCTTACTTTTAAAAAAAAAAAAAAAAAAAAAAAAAAATTATCAATTTATTATCTTACTTATATACAGAATTTATACAACCCACGTACGTGCTTTATAAACATATAGGCAAACATATAGACAGATATAAACACTTATTTATGTGACTTAAAATATATACTGAGTTTATAACGTTTCCAATATGTTGCTATTTAACTTGAAAAATACAAAAAAAGAGAAAGATGGAAATAAATATACCCAATTTTATAAAAACAAATATCTTATAACAGGTGTGACTATGTTATCAATTTTATTCATTTTTCAATACAAATATCATGAAGCTTTATCAGTAAATAACAATCAAACAAGCGTATTATATAGTAGTAAACTATTTTGGGCACGTTTATTGTTTGGGAGAACACGTAGTAGAATAACTGGTAGGATAATGTATACAGAAATTCCAACTCCTTTACGATTGTTTTTATTTAATTCGATAATAAAAACAATGGGTATAAATAAAGAAGAAATAAAATATCCATTGGAGTCTTATAAGTCTCTTGGAGATTTTTTTTCAAGATATATAAGAGAAGAAACTAGAGAAATTAAAAATGTAAGTGAACATTCACTTGTTAGTCCTTGTGATGGTACTATAACTTATTTTGGAGAATTAAATTCTGATTATATTGGTAATGTTAAAGGTTTAAAATTTGAAATAAATAAATTTTTAGGTTCAACAAAATTTGAAAAAAAACATAATGACGACAGTACAAAATTTTATTATGCTATTTTATATTTAAGTCCTAAAGAATATCACCATTTTCATGCCCCTTTTAATTTTAAGTACAATATAAGACGACATATTTCAGGAGAGCTTTTCCCTGTATTTAATGGTATGTTTAAAATTATTAATAATTTATTTAATATTAACGAAAGAGTTGTTTTATCTGGAGAATGGAAAGGAGGGAATGTTTATTATGTAGCTGTCAGTGCTTTTAATGTAGGTCACATACGTATAATTAATGACAACGATTTAATGACAAATAATTATAGAGCACATTTGGTATATATGGGTGGTGATATTAATACCAAAAATTATGAAAATTATAATACTGTCGAGATAGGAGATGAAATAGGCGAATTTCGATTGGGTTCATCTATTGTACTAATTTTTGAGCATAAAAAAGATTTTAAATGGGATGTAATTAGTAATCAGAAAGTTTTTGTTGGTCAAAAATTAGGGGACTTAGCTAATTCAACAGGGTCTGAAACAAAGTTTATAAAAATTAGAAGCAGTTTGAATTGATCCCTTAATTTACATAGTACCTAAAAACTAACGTTTTAACAATATATATATATATATATATATATATATATATATGTGTATATTATAGTTAACTTGCGCTTATGTTTTTAAACATGTTTGTTTCAGAGTTTTTTTACACTTTCGAATTATAGCATATTCGAATTTTAAAACATTTAAACTTTAACATACTTTTATGTTGTCATGATGGCATACCCCAAGATGGGAAAAAAAAAAAAAAAAAAAAAAAAAAAAAAAAAAAAAAAAAAAAAAAGACAAAAAAAAGACAAAAAAAAGACAAAAAAAAGATATGTTTGGGGGGACGGGATATGTGTTTTTTTTATATATAATGTGTATATTAACAAATATACTTTTTTTTTCCTATTTTGTGTATATTATAACTTAGTTAAATATAATTTTATTTTTTATTTTTGGCTATTTTGAATTAATTAATTTTAAAAATTATATGTTTTTTTAATCTTTTATTTATAAATGATTTGTACACTACCGTTATAGAAATTATACTTTTAGTTATTGTTCATAAAACCATATATAGATGTTTTATTAATAAAATACATTGCCATTGTTTACAGTTGTAAATTTATAACTATTTTTTCTTTTTTTAATGTATAAAAATTGGTGATATTTTTTATAAGATATTCCCAAAATATGCATTTGTTAAAATTATCGATGTATACATATAAACACATATATAAACGTTCTAATAGCGTTTACACATACCTCCCCCAACACAAACACATTTACAATATTTATCACATTGATCATACTTATTTTATGTATGAGAATTTTTTTTTTTTTTTATTCAATTTTATTTATTTATCAACATAACACCTAATATTGTTTCGTTTATTTATTTTATATTCCTATAAAATTATATAACATAAGCCTTTTATAAAAAAAAAAAAATAATAAAAAAACAACATTTTTTTTAAAATAAACAGAAAAAAAATGTATTATATAATTATGTATGTAGATACATACGTATATGCACGTATACAAATAAATCCACACATATGTATATGTGGAGGTGTGCTATTGTTATATGTAAGTCGAACTATACATATAAGCATATGTACATATAAAACAAATGCATATATAAAACAAATGCATATATAAAACAAATGCATATATAAAACAAATGTACATATTCAACACATGAGATAACTTCAATATTTGTGAGTTCACTTTTTCTTCACCAAATCTTCTTTCTATTACATCTTCTAATTCTCCTTATTTTTATATTATAGTTGTATAACATTTTTTTTTTTTTTTTTTTTTTTTTTTTTTTTTTTTTTTTTTTTTTTTTTTTTTTTTTTTTTTTTTTTTTTTTTTTTTTTTTTTTTTTTTTTTTTTTGTATAATTAAATTTATTAAGAGGAATCTACATTAGCAGTAGTTTTTGGTTTTTCATTTCCCCAAACACCTTGTATAAACAGTTTTCTATATGCTACATTACCTGTCGGCCAGCGAACATAATTATCGTCGTTATATATTTTCATATTTTCTTCTATTAAATTTAAATCAAATACATCATCAACATCTGGGTCGTTAGGGAAAGGATCATTACCATCTTCTAACGAATATAACACTCGTACATGCATAAATATTTGATCACATTCTCCACATCTATATAAAAAACCTTCACGACAACGAAAATACAATGGTACATGTTCGTTTTCACCTGTTCCACCAGTACAGCAAACTACTCTTTCTGTATGTACACTCGGTACAAGTACAGGATTCTCTACTGTTCCAAAGGGTCCAACAAATGGTGACGATTTTAAATATTCATAAAATTCGAGTAGAGCCAACATATGTTCGTTAAAAAAAAAAAAAAAAAAAAAAAAAAAAAAAAAGAAAAAAAAAAAAAACGCACGAGTTAGTAAAAATATGAGTTATTACATTTGTCACTACATATGTCATAAGTATAAATATGCACGTATGTATATGTATATGTGTAAACATTTGAGGAGCCTTACTTGCATTCCTAAATCAATAGCTAATTGCTTATATGATTTTTTTATCAGTTTTTCATAATTTAATAAATTACTTTCACTTCTAATTTTCCAATACCAATAACTTTGTATAAAATCAAGAGTTTTTTTGTCACTTTTTAATATTTTATTTATATCCTCAGGAAAAGTATCTAACGGTAACTCATAGTCTTCTGGTAAAGTTCGAGCAAAATGCAAATATGTCCTTTTTTGTACTTTTTTTTTATCTAAGTCTGATACAATGGCTCCGGTTTTATATGTCATAGAATTAATAAATTTTGTTTTTGAGTAAACATTACAAATATTCCTTTTCCCCATACATTTATGGGTTTGTTGTACTGGTAATTTGCTTATTATACTTTTAAGTTTCATTTTGTTTTCAGATTGGATTTAAAAAAAAAAAAAAAAAATAAAAATAAAAAAAATAAAAAAAATAAAAAAATTATGTAAGCAACGTCCTACATGTAGTTTTGTACATAGGTGTATGTTTGTATATTGTATGTATATATATATACACAGTTACAGTTTGGTTAAGTGATGTTGAAAAAAGAATATGCAAAAAAAAAACTATAAAAAGTGTTTTGGCTCTTGAGCCGTATATAATTAAAAAAAATTAAAATTTTTTTAAATCAAATAACTAGATACATGAGAAAATTAATAATCACATGAGCAAATAAATGTATATAAATCTGATAAATAAGATGTATAAATGAATGAGAAAATAACTTTGAATGTTACAAAGTAAGCGAGTTGTTTTTTCACAAGCCAAGTAAAAAAAAAAAAAAAAAAAAAATCTACATATTAAAGTTTACGTATTAAAATTTACGCATCAAAAATTTACGCATTAATGTCTACGTATTTGTACATGTTATAACATTAGGTTAATACACATGTAAAAATATGTATTTAAATGCGCAAAAACCTATACAAGTACATATAAACAAATATATTTATATATATTCATATATATATGTAAATATATAATTTTTTTGGTAAAAAGAAAAAGTGATTTTTATTTTTTTAAATCATTTTTTTATAAGTTTTTATTTTCTTTTGGTATGTATTATTCACATATATTTTATATATTGTATATACATTATATAAAATTTACTTGTTGTGTATTTTATGCACATATATACCCAAATATGCCACATATACGACCTTTTCGTTTTTAATGTGTTTTGTAATATATGTCATACGATCATTTCTTTTTTTTTTTCTTTTTTTCACTTTGTATGAGTAATGAAAAAGTATAATGAAGATTAAATAAGAGGGAACAGAGTGTTAAAAAAAAAAAAAAAAAAAAAAAAAAAAAAAATATTAAACTAGTGAAAACATTAAAAGAACAATTATAATCAATTATTATTAACCTAAAAACAAAAAAAATGCTCATAATATATTATATGTAAATATATACATATATAATGTATGCTTGTACATATTGATATATATGCCACTTTTTCTACCATTTGTTTAAGCATTTATTTGTTTAAGCATTTATTTGTTTAAGCATTTATTTGTTTAAGCATTTATTTGTTTAAGCATTTATTTGTTTAAGCATTTATATAATTTTTTTATTTCTTTATTTTTTTTTACTAATTTTTTGGTTTGATCAAAAAATCTGGTGTTTTATTTTTCAACACACACGTTTATGTATGATGAATACGTTTGCTTTGTTCATTCCGTCGAAACATGTATACAAGTGCACTTAAAATACCATCATTTGTTTTACACCATACATATATACGTACATATATACATATATATTTATTTATCTGCTACCTGATATTTATTTTATAGTGATATGATAATTTTTATGTACACAATTTACTGATAATTATATGAAGTATATTACTTAGGAATACACTCGACACTCTTGTTTTTGTTGTATTTTTTTTTGTATATATATTTTTGTATATATATTTTTTTACGTATTTTTTTGTATATATATTTTTCTACGTATTTTTTTGTATATATATTTTTCTACGTATTTTTTTGTATATATATTTTTCTACGTATTTTTTTGTATATATATTTTTCTACGTATTTTTTTGTATATATATTTTTCTACGTATTTTTTTGTATATATATTTTTCTACGTATTTTTTTGTATATATATTTTTCTACGTATTTTTTTGTATATATATTTTTCTACGTATTTTTTTGTATATATATTTTTCT
>CABPSV020000550.1:0-13662 GCA_902459845.2 Hepatocystis sp. ex Piliocolobus tephrosceles
CTATCCCTTTCTCTTTCTATATATACACATATATACATATGCATGAATTATATATATACATGTATGTACAATTTTTTTACATATATTAATAAAAAAATTTTTAATGTATAATATAATATTTATCATTTTTTTTATTGTTTTATTTTTTATAAAAATGGAATGTTTTAAAAGGTAAAAAAGTATACCTTTGTTTTTTTTTGTATTTTTATTTCTAAAAATATTATTACTCAGATTACTACTATGACTACTAGTTTTATGTAACTTTTTTTCATTCTCAAACAGTATTGTTGATTTTTTTTTTTATCAATTTTTTTTGGCTTTTTAATGTTCTAAAATAAAATAAATTGATATGATCATCATGTTGATCATTTTCTGTCTTTAACGTATTTATGTATTTAAATTTATTTTTATTACTATCCAATAGTTTCTTTTTATAATTAAACACTATGTTGTTATATGAACTACAACTATCGCTATAAGTACCGACATTATTCTTTTCATAGTTACTATTGTAGTTACCACTGTGACTACTCTCATAATTGCTATAGTTGGTACTTATAACACTACGATTATACTCGCAATCATTTTTATTACTTTGGTTTTGTAAAACAATATTGTCATTTATTACATTTTTTAAAAAATTATTTTTATCACTGTTTTCTTTACTCGAGTCATCATACTTTGATAAATGGGAACTAACCATATTAATATCTTTTTTTTGATTATAACCAAAGTAATTTGTATGACCTCCTTTCCTAAATTCATCCATATTATTAACAGTATAAACATTACGAAAATCAGATATAGTATTATTAAAATTTATGTTAGTTGAATTTTTTTTTTTTTTATTAAAAAATTGATCTTTTACTGTTATATG
This sequence comes from Hepatocystis sp. ex Piliocolobus tephrosceles, assembly GCA_902459845.2. Classification (NCBI taxonomy): domain Eukaryota; phylum Apicomplexa; class Aconoidasida; order Haemosporida; family Plasmodiidae; genus Hepatocystis; species Hepatocystis sp. ex Piliocolobus tephrosceles. Next base: position 878 of record CABPSV020000550.1, read on the forward strand.
TCTTAATCTATCAACACGCGAAAATATATTCGAATTCTGAATTACACTATATTTATATTTTTTACCGTATTGAAAATTATTAGTAGTAGCATATTTATAAAAATTAATATATTTTATATTTTTCAAATGACTTAAAAAGTTAAAACTTATATTTACCAAAAATGTATATAATAAAATAAAAACAGAACGTATACTTTGTATAGGCATAAATGTTATATCGTATAATATATTATCTAAACAAAGAAGAAAAGAAAAACTCATGATTTTTTCAAAAAAATATGGAACTTGAAACATATGTTCTAATGCATTGTCTGGGATTGAATCAGCTTTAAAAAATGTGTCTAAAAATTTATAAAAATCATAATTACTTTCTTCTTTATCTTGATTAATATTACTATTATCATTAGTCGTATCCAGTACACCTAACTTATTATAAACTACACCCTCATTGTTTAGTTTTTTATCTTTATCTTTATTTTCATCATTTTCACTATCACTTTGATAATAGTCATTATATCTACCCCCTCGAAGTTCATCTAGTATAAAATCATATAGCGTTATTCTATTCATGTCGCTTTATCATTTTATTTCAAAAAAAAAATAAAAAAAACATAAAAGCTAGAAAGAAAGAGCTTAGAAAAAAGGGTTTAGAAAAAAGAGTTTAGAAAAAAGAGTTTAGAAAAAAGAGTTTAGAAGAAAGAACATAAAAGTAATAAGGTACACCAATAATAAGTGTCTGTTCATATCATCACATGATCATACGTACGTTGTGGCATGCTGTAAATATATATATATATATATATATACACGTTGAATATATGACTATAGTACATGCGATTGCGACACGTAACATCGTCAAACAATTATAAATATATATTTACAACTTATATAATTTTAATTTATTGAACACACAACAAAAAAAAAAAAAATAAAATAAAATAAAAAATAAAAAAATATTACAAATGAATAGGTGGGTGTAGTATACTATTACTCTTCCACTTCACTAAACATGTATATATTTACATACATACATACATACGTGAAAATATAGTTAATGCACGTTGAAGCATGGATATTTCATTAAGGTACGTTTTAAAATATATAAAGAATATATGTAGATATATGAACAAAAAAAAAAAAAAAAAATATATAAATATATTTTACATATATATGTAAACTTTATAAATTTAATATATAAATGTAGTGTCATTCTTATGATTGTTTTATAAATGAACACTCCGATATTTTATTCTTTTAAAATGTAAAAATTGTTTTTTTTTGAACATAATCATCTTTTATTTAGTCTCTTATTTCTTGATTCTTTTATGTTCACCCAACTATTTTTTTTTTTTTTTTTTTTTTTTTTTTTTTTTTTACATAATTTAAAAAAAAAAAAAAATAAAATAAAAAAATTGAGCTTATAATTTATACAAAGAACCTAACTCACACAATAATTATATTTTTATATTATTATGCATTTTTCTACTTCCATTAATACTTTTTAAGAGTACTAAAGTTTATGACATAAACCAAAGTAATACTATTATATCATAACAGTAATGAATTAATTTATGGAAAAATATAATAAAAAAAAAATAAAATAAAATAAATAACATATACATATATGTATATATTTGTTTACTTATATAAAATTTGAGTAATTAAAATAGTGAGCAAATGAACATAAAACAAGAAAAAAAAAAAAAAAATTAAAGTATATAACACATATATACATATACATATAAATATATATATAATATTACTAAGATGTTGATAAAAATATATACCAACAAAATATGTAAATAAAAAATTTTTCGAAGATAAAAAAAACTTTACTTTTTAGTATATTAAAAAACAAAAACAATACGAACACCAAATGCTCTTAACATTAAACAAAAAAAATAAGATAAACACAAAATTTAAACAAAGAGCTGAACTAAGCACATAATTTACACAAAAAGCTAAAACCATCATTTTTAAAAATAATGTTTTTTAACTAAACATATGATCATAGTTTTCACTAGAAGAACAAAACTGTGAAATAAAAAAAAGAACATGTGTGTTTTTTTTTTTTTTTTTTAAATGTTCATGTATACACATATAATATATATAAGTGTATAATACAATAAGAGAGTAACGTGATTTTATTGATTTGCATGTCTCACGTAAATATAAAATAAAGTTTTTGAAAACGTTACAAAATGTTTTTTGTTAGAATATTCAGCAATGTAACATACAGGGTTTAACACAATACATATATATATATATATAGAGAGAGAGAGAGAGAGAAAAATTTAGGATAATTGTAAATATATTTTACCTAAACATATAAACGTTTTTAAACATTGAAATGTTTTTTTTTTTTTTTACCCATTCTTACTAATATGTATAACTTATTTATTTATTTATTTTATTTTTTTTTTTTGGGGGGAAATGGGTAATGTATATTTTAATATAACAATATAAGAAGACATATTCATTAAATAACTATTTAACAATGTTAATTGCGTCATATCATACGCACAAATGTACACGAACATTGTTACGTAGACAACTTTATGGACTTCTCTTTATATATATATATAGTTTAGTGATTTTTTTTTAATTAATTTAAAATGCTTTCTATTCTATACATTTAAAACAATCAACATCGTTTATGCTTTTTAAGATAACACACAAAAAAACAAAACAAAATAAAATAAATATATATATATATATATATATATATATAATGAATATTAAAAAAAACTTGGCTACACAATTTTTCTTTTTCAAGGGTAAATATGGATTTATGTATGAATTAGTTTCTGAGATACATTCAGAAACATTTATAGTAAAAAAAAAAAAAAAAAATTTTTTTGAATACAATATAATTATATACGATTTGTAAAAATATATATATATATATATATATATATATATGTATATAAGTAATTTTTTTTCAAGTTAGTCACTATTTACATATTACTTTATTTGACATTTATGTATAAAGCGTAAAAAATAAGAATTTTAATTTTTATTTACAAAATTGCGTATATATATATATATATATATATATTATTTTTTTTGAACTTCATTGAATAGCTTTGTTATGGGCTAACACGGCATATATAATAATATAACACGTGTTTAAGTAAAGGACGTACTCATATGTACCTATATAAATGATATGAAAGTGTATATTATTATTATGAACAAAAACATTAGGATATAGATAGCCGTTTATATACAAAAGTCAGTTTAAGCAATGACACTGTTATGACATTTTCTCATTTTTTTTTTTTAGTAAAAAAAATAAAAAATAAATAAATAAATTCATAAATAAATAAACGAATTAATGACTAAAAGAATAAATGAATAAACGAATTAATGAATAAACGAATTAATGAATAAACGTATAAATGAATAAACGAATAAATGAATAAACGAAAAATAGTAATATAGAAAATTATAAAAACGAAGAAAAATTGAATATCAAAAAAATATAAAATGAACTATGCATCATCATATAGTACTAAAAAAACCTATCTTTAAATGACAACTTAATACAGCTATTATATAAAAAGAATTTCACAATATATGCCACCACGTTCAAAAAACAAAAAAAAAAAAAAAAATAAAAATAGATAATATATATAGTTATGAGAACAAAAAGGTAACAGACGATTTTTTTTTTTTTTTTTTTTTTTTGTAGTGCTAACATATCATTACGTATGTATATATGTAACAACCTCATGTGTTCGCCTGTTTATTCATTTGTTTATTTTGTCTGTTTGTTAGTTTGTTCATTCGTTTATTTGTCTGTCCCGTTTATTTGTCTGTCCGTTTAGTTATACGTCCATTTATTTATATGCCCATTTATTTATATGTCCATTTATTTGTTTGTCCATTTATTTGTCTGTCCGTTTATTTTGTCGTCCGTTTGTTTGTTTTTTACGAACCTGTTAATGCACATACCTAGATAAAAAAAAAAAAAATGAATATGAAAAAACAAAACAATTTCAAACAATGTAAAGAAAATTTAATTTTTTTAGAAAAACAAAAACTAATTGAAATGAAAAATTCTGAAGATATATATTCTAATACTAATGTAGCAGAACATAAAGAAAATGTTATTTCAGATAAAACAGGTAAAACTACAAATAAATATATAGTAAACAACAATCAAAGTATTTTTCAAAATAATAAAAATAATGGAGATGTTGATCACCACCACCATGTTGAATATAACAATTGTGATGGGTGTAACAATCATAGTAGTAATAACAAATTATGTTTAAATAATGAATGTTATGATGAAAAAATAAATAATAACTTTATTCACAGAATTAATACTAACAATAATAGTTACTTTAACAACACTACCAGTTGTAAAGAATCGTATGATACATCATCATATTATACTAAAGAGCATACTATACAAAATAATAGTTACTCTAAAGATAAAAATATATATAAAAATTATAATAACATAATACAAAATGGTTTAATTAGCTGCAATGATAATACGTATAATAATGTAAGTGATACATATAAAGTGTTATTAAATGTTTGTTTAGATGAAATAAAAAAATGTTTAGAAAATCAAGATATTAGTGAATCACACATAAATGGGTACAACACAGATCATAACAACACAGGTCATTACAACACGAGTAAACAACACGAATGCCATTACCAAATTAATGAACAAACTACTGATAGCTCAAATGGTTATTGCAAAATACAGAATAATAATAATATTTTATATAATAACAATATATATAATAACAATTTATGTGATAACAATTTATGTGATAACAACTTGTGTGATAACAATTTATGTGATAACAACTTGTGTGATAACAATTTATGTGATAACAATTTATGTGATAACAATTTATGTGATAACAATTTATGTGATAACAATTTATGTGATAAAAAAAAAAAAAAATATTTAAATAAGAGATATTCCTCTGTAAATAATGATAATATAGAAAATCATAAAAAAATAGTAAAAAAAAGTAAATTATTTGATAATTGTAATATTAATGAATATGATAAAATAAATTATGCGGGACATAAAATAATGGATAACCATGTTTTTATGTCTCAAAATGACAAAATATGCATTACAAATGGTTCATACGATGATAGAATAAATGCAACACCTTATTGTAATAACAATAGTAGTTGCATTGATAGTAACTGCTATAACGATAGGAACAATAATACCGACCGGAATAATAGTAACAACTGGAACAATAATAACAACTGGAACAATAATAACACTTGCCAGCCGAGTAAGACACTCGGAAAAGAAGAAAAAGCAAAGGAAATTGAAAAAAAGATTTTATTCGACATACTAAACGAAAAAAACTTTAATTTAGATAAAAATCAAATAGAATCTGATTTATTTAATATTTTTAAAAATATGATAAATGTGTTGACTTATAAATATCCTCAACTGAATATTAAAGATTTTTTTTTTAATAGTCAAGACAAACTAAAAAAGGAGTACGAATTTAATAGGGAATTATCAATAAAAAAAACAAGTATTAATTGTAATAATAATCATAATATATATAATAAAATAAAAAATAAATTATATTACTCTACAAATAATATTAGAAAAAGAAATAATACCACAAATTTAAAATATAAAAGTGATATATTTAATTATTGTATTAAAGATATAAAAAGAAATATAACAATATTATCACATTTTATACCTCGAAAAATAGCAACTAATTTTATTACGAAAATAAAGTTTGATATTACATCTAATAATATAATAACAGCAGGAAGAGATGGTTTTATTAAAATATATCATTTATCAACTGGAAATTTAATTTGTTCAATAAAGGCTCATTTGCATAGTATATCTGATTTTGACATACATCAATCAAATAAATATATTATATCGTGTGATGAAAAAGGAATAATAAAAGTTATACATGTTAATAAATATAAACACCAAATAATACTAACTTATAGAAGATCATTCAATTTGAATAAAGTTTATTTTTTTTATGATTATCATATGTATAATTGTTCTAGCTATCAATATAATTTATCTTATAACCATATAAAAAGTTATGGTAGTCGTAATTATATAGAATATAACAGTTTTAACGATTTAAACGATAATAATTGTGATTATATGACTGATATATATCGACAAACTAGCTATCATCTACCTAACTTACGACATTACACGACATACGCATTTTGTTCAAATAATGGTTTTTTTCTTATTATAAAATTTGATGATATAAGTAATTACGGAAATTTGATTGCTTCAATAAAAACATCAACAATAGCCCAACCAAATTTATCTCCAGTTTTACAGTTTTCTTATGCATTACATTATAACATAGCACCATATATATATAACAATCTGATTATATCGAAAAAAAGTATAAAAGAATTAAAAAATAGTTATTTATTTTTTATGTCTACATCAGACGAATTGATTGGAAAGTTTAATGAACATTACATTACAAATATGAATTATAATTATAAAAGGGCAAAAATGAAATTAAAGTATATAATGTTAACTAATAAAATAATATATGATAATGCAGGTTATAATATATGTTATCACGAGAATATGTATAATATTACTCCTAAAGATGTTATAATAACAAGATACGTAAATAAAATTGAGGGAGATATATGTGTTGGTGGTGCATGTAACTGTAACAATTGTATCGGGAATAATGATGTTATAGAAATATCTCATAAAATAGATAAACCAAAAAAAAAAAGTGCTGAAGAAAATATGTTTTATGTTCAATTTTTAAAACATTTTGAAATCAATATATTACAAACTTTTAAAAATAGTGTTGGTTTAGTTTTATTTAAGATATTTTCAGATTTTGAAGAAGATATAACATTATGTACTTTTGCTAATAACACATCTGATTTTGTTACTGTTAATGCTAGTGGGTCGATTTATTTTTGGTTTTTCCATAAGTACTTACTTAGTGGTGGTGGTAGTGGTAGTGGTAGTGGTAGTGCCACACATAGGACTACTAGCATGACAACAAATAGGAATACTAACATGGCAACAAATAGGACTACTAACATGGCAACAAATAGGACTACTAATACGAACACTAACACGACCAGTGGTAAAATCGAAATATACTGTTTTTATACAACCTTATACGTTAAATCTGTCATAGAATCCAACGTTATAAATGAATATAACAAAGCCAAAAATAATAAAAATGAAAATAAAATGGCTTCAAAAAATACAACAAAAACAAATGACACAAAAAAGTTATTTGTTATATCATCAACATCATCATCATCTTATTATTTTTCATCGAGTGATTGTGAGGATAAACCGAAAAAACGTAAGGATACTAAAACAAAAGAAGAAACAAAAAGGGGGTTAAACAATGGAAAGAATTATAGTACCACTATAACTCCAGATGTTATTAATACATCTAATAGAACGAACATAAATAATAATATTTTAGCTAATATAAAGAAACAGGTTAATAACCGAATTGGACTTACAACGAATGATAATAGTAAACATAATAACACAATAAACATTAATAAAGAAAATAATATAAATAATATAAATAATGTAAATAATTGTTATAAAAGAGATAACAGTTTTGGTATGGGTGAAACCCAAACAGGAAGACATGTATCATCAAATATGGGTTCTAGTTCGAATATTACCACAAGTAATAACTGCAACCACTCCAATTGTAACTGTAATGGTAGCACTGTCCATATAATAAACTCAATACTTGAATCTATAATGAACGAAAAAGGTACTATTAAATATAGATCGAAAAAATTGTATTACAGAATAAGTAAAATCGCTTTTAGTATATCAGACGAATATATAATAGTTGGTGATGGAATAACAAATAAATCCAATTCAACAAAGGAATTTATAAATGCAGTTACAACAAAAACAAATTTATCAATATTTTGTATAAAAACATGTAAAGAAATTAAAAATTTTGAAATAAAAAAATGTACTAGTTATGTTAGTTTTATTGAACCTAATCCATATTATAAAGATATTGTTTTATTTGGTTGTTTTAAAAAATATATTTTTTTAATAAATATAGAAAAAAAAAAAATGATAAAAAAATATTCTTATGATAATGAATTAAAAAATTTAAGTGCTGATTGGAATAAAACTGGTTCTACATTTATTGTTTCTCATAATTTTGGATATTTTTCTATTTTTTCAATGAATAACGATGCATGTTATACATTAACATTAACAGAACAAATTACTTCTTTACAACTTAAAAAATTTAGCAACTATACCATAACAAATGAAAATAGCTTAAGTGATGAACAAACAGAGATATTGCAAGATGTTTATATGTTGAATACAAATGGAGAAAATAATAGGTTTATAAATTATCTTATGCGAAATAACTATGTCGCAATCAATAAATTTTCACATAATAGGTATGGAACTAATGGATTTGGTTTTTTTGTTGAACGTGTTTTTAATGAAAGAGATAAATCGAGTAATGACTACACAGATCGTAGTTCCATTGAAAGTAATAGTACCCTAAGTAGTAGTAGTAATAGAATAGCGACATTAAATAACTCGCAAACGGGTACACATAACAATAATAACTATTGGGCACGTTTTTTTAACTCTTCACGTTTAAGGGAACCTAATAGTGGCAATAATAACAGTAGTAATAGTAACGATTTTAGAAGTAGAAAGAAATCAAAAAAAAAAATAATAAAAGATACATCAGAGGAGAAATCAGAAGGGGAAAAAACAATTTATACATTATACTCAGATAGCAACAGTGAAAAAAATTTGGAAAAAACAAATTATATGCAAAAAAAAAATAATTCATTTAAAAAAAGCACTAATCATAACAACGATAGTTATGATAATTGTACTTACATTGAATCTAGACAAAGCAAAACCATTAGTAACAAATATAATGATTATAAAATAGAAAGTAACGATGTAAAAATCGTTGGAAATGATCTATTTAAAGAAAAAGGTAAACAATATGTTATAAATTTAGAGAACATAGAAACAAATGATACAGAAGTTATAAATGTAGAAGATGCGCATAGTCGAAATCTATTTAATAAGTGTTTTAAAAAAAATGAAATAATTAATATTGATAATATAATAACGAATACTGCCAAAAATAATGTTGTTACTGACAAAAATAATGTTGTTACTGATATTGTTGTCACTGATGTCAATGTACACTTTACTGATGGTAAAAATAAATGTAAAAAAAAAGATGTATCGAGCGGGAAAAAAAAAAAAAAAAAAACAATCAAAAAGGTAAAGAAAAAATTAAGTATAAATAAGAATACGAGTTTAACCAAGCGTGATAGTAATGGAAGTGGCAGTAGCAATAGCAGCAGTAGTAGTAGTAATAGTAGTAATAGTAGTAATAGTAGTAATAGTAGTAATAGTAGTAATAGTAGTAATAGTAGTAATAGTAGTAATAGTAGTACTAGTAGTAGTAGAAACAGCAACGGAAACAGTTACAGAAACAGAAACAGAAACAGAAACAGTAACAGAAACAGTAATAGAAACAGAAACAAAAACAGAAACAAAAACAGAAACAAAAACAGAAACAAAAACAAAAACAATAACAACAGTAGCAGCAGTAGTAGTAGTAGTAGTAGTAGCAATAGCAGTAGTATTGACTGTATCAAAATAAGTGATACTGATGATAACTTATATAATAATAACTCATTCAATCGGCCGTTAAACAATAATAATAGAATTAAAAAAAAGTCTATTATTGCAAAAAATAAGAAAATAAATAGATTAAAACGCTATTTTAGTTTAAAATGTAAAGAAAAAAATGATAAATCAGGTAAAAGTGATCAATTAGATAAAGATAAAAAAAAAAATAATAAATTAGAAAATATAAACAATATAATGTTAGATATAGATGAATATAGTTCCATTAGTCTTTTAAGTGATAACACATGTAACAAAAATTATTCTGATAATTTACTTTTAAATCTATCTATGTATAGTTCATCTAATTATTCATCCGATAGTTCTTTTGTGAGTGTACATACAGAATGGTGTGATTATAAAAAAAATAGTTGTCACTCACAAAGTTCTTATGAAAATTATCCATATAATAATAACAATAATAATAATAATAATAATAATAATAATAATAATAATAATAATAAATATCTATCTTCTCTTAATCAATTATCACTATATAATACTGACCATAAAAAAAAAGTCATAAATAAATTAAAGTATTCAGTAAAATCAAACGAATTTACAAAAAATGAATTACTCGAGACGAATCATAGGAAGGGTATATATACCCCTGGTCATAATAAAAATGGAATAATTAAAAAACAGGATAGTCAGGATGAGAGTGACTATAAGCATGATCATAAGCATAAGAATAAACATAAACATAAGCATAAACATATGCATGACCACAAACGTGAGCAAATAAAAAATGATAGTGTCCATACAAATTATAACAATATTTTAGATATATTTCAACATAACTATATATCACATAATTATAAAGATAAAAATTTGAATAGATACAAAAATAAACAGGAAATTTTGAAAGAACGTAAAAAGTGCAAAAAACGTAAAGGACGTAAACAAGTAGAAGGTAAGGATAATATTACACTAAACGATTTTAATAATATCAACATATTGATTGATAAAAATGTATGTGTGTATAAACAAAATTTACAACCGTTACTGCCATTATTTTCTAGTTTTAGTGTGGCCAATACAAATTTTAAACAGCTCAACACTTATTCACAATTCTTTATTACAAGCATCTTCTTTTCTTATTTAAAAAATATAAAAAAAAAAATGAACACTAATAAATACATAAATTTTGAATTGCTATTATTATATGATGTTGTGTATAAAATTGTTACAAATCATTATAAAAAAAACAATGCTACTATGATTGACTATAACATGGGTACTTATAATAGTTATGTACCTCTAAATAATAAAAAAAAATATATGAAGGAAAGGAAAACAGGTGATGGTGGTAGTGGTCATGATGGTGGTAGTGGTCATGATGGTGGTAGTGGTCATGATGGTGGTAGTGGTCACGATGGTGGTAGTGGTCACGATGGTGGTTATGTTTTGCCATTTAAAAAAACAAAAATAAAACATGATAATGGTAATAATAAACAAAATAATATTATTAATAATTATACATTAATAAACAATGAGGAAAAGTATCTTTTAAAAAACCAAACAAGTGGACAGTGCATACTTGATAATTATACTAAAAACGGAAGTATGAGCAAAAATATGAGCCAAAGTATGAGCAAAAATATGATCAGCAATATAACAAATGAATGCATTACATACACAATGCATAAAGAAGAGTATAACAACACAAACAAGTATAGCCATAACGGTTTATTATACAAAAATAATAAAAAAGATATACTACTAAATAATAATAATAATAATAATAATAATTATAATCATGTCAATATGAGTGAAAAAGATAAACGTTTTTTAAAAAAATTAAAAAAATATATTGAATATTTTAAATATGGAAACACTAGGACTGGTCATAATACAAACAAAACGGACAAAATGAGAAAATATTTTTTAAATGTGTCAAGAATAAATAAAATATATCAACATTATATTCTTACAAAAGATTTTAACAAGTTGGATGAAATAATTTTAAACAGTTATAATACTCATGTTACTAAAAATGATTATTATTGGCATAGTGACAGTAAAAATATAACCAACAACAGTGTAGATTATAATTATTACAACAAATATAAAAAAAATTTAGATAAAATAAATACATGTGTTTTATTACGATTTGCTCAAAAGTTACCATGTAAACATGAAGAAGATATAACACATTTTATTTATAGTAATAAAAAAAAAAAATATAATGATTATAAAGTAAAAGATTTATGTAAAATTTATATAAAACATTATGAAAATGTTAATAAACAAAAAGTGAATTTTGATAACACATTATTTATCTATTCAAATCAAAATAATATATTATTTATGGATAATAATGTAAAAAATATATTACATATGTTACAAGATCAATATACAAAAAAGTTAATTCGTAAAAAATATAATTTATTAAACAGAAGTCAATTAAAAGGAAGATATTGTATTATTAAAAATGTTAAAAATATGTTACGACATTATCAACAGGATCCTAATTTGTTTTATATTGGTCGCGATATGTATGATTATAGTGTACTTCTAGCACCATCTATTTCTGCTGCGAATAATAATATTCATAATAATCTGACTATTAATAATAATAATAATAATTATTTAAGTCGTTCATTTGGATATAATAATTATAATTTTAATTTACAAGGAAGAGAATATTCTAATTTTACTGATGGAAATTTATATCATTATCTTAATGAACATTCTAATGATACATATCATGATCGTACATTTGTAAACATTATTAATGATATAAATGCTAATCTTAGTTTTAATCTTACTCAGACTGCTCAAACTGGTCGTAATAATAATAGTAATATTATTAGAAATAATAACAGAGATAATATCCATAATAACATTAATAACAGTAATAACATTAATAACATTAATAACATTAATAACATTAATAACATTAATAACATTAATAACATTAATAACAGTAATAACATTAATAACACTAATAACATTAATAACATTAATAACATTAATAACATTAATAACAGTAATAACATTAATAACATTAATAACATTAATAACATTAATAACATTAATAACATTAATAACAGTAATAACATTAATAACACTAATAACATTA
>CABPSV020000551.1:0-13594 GCA_902459845.2 Hepatocystis sp. ex Piliocolobus tephrosceles
ACTCTTTATTTGCCACGTTTTTTTTTTTTTTTCTCTCTCTCTCTCTCTATATATATATATATATATTTATAAACACATATAAACACTTACAAACATATGCAAACACAAATATATATACACGCTTTATTTATCTGCAAACTGTACACAACTCCAATGCTTAATTAATTCATTTTGATTGTGTACATTTCGTGTTATGTTATTATATGTTTTATGTCTCACCCATGAAACAAAAAAAAAATAAAAAAAGCTTCAAAAGTGAAAGGGTATAATTTGTTGGCTCTAGTGGAAAAAGGTACAGCATGCCAATTAAAATTACGTTGTTGTCAAATTATGTGACAAACAATTACGCTGTGAATGGGTGTTCTTATTCATATTCATGTGGGTGTACATATACTCACTTGTTTATATACTTACATTTTTATATACTCATTTATATATTTATTTTGGCCCATTTTAATCCCTAAAGGTGGTAGCACATCTTCAGAGAAAGAGTTAGAAGAATCAAAAAACTCAGAAGAATCAGACCTTTATGGAGAAAGTGAAATATATAGAAGTGACAAAAACACAGATGATATGAATAGTTCTCAATATACATATTCTTCTTTAGCAATTTCTGAATATGAAAATTTAAGATTTAGAGATATACATTATAATGATAATTCATATGAGAATATATTTAATAATAAAGATCCTAAAATAAATGTTACTTATTTGTATGACGTGGTTGAATTTATGCTTATTGATGACAATCAGGTATATATCTTGCTACTACTTTTACTACTACTACTACTACTACTTTTACTACTACTTTTACTACTACTACTACTACTACTACTTTTACTACTTACTACTACTATTACTATTACTACTACTACTACTTTTACTACTACTACTTTTACTACTACTACTACTACTACTACTACTACTACTACTTTTACTACTACTACTACTACTACTACTACTACTTTTACTACTACTACTACTACTACTTTTACTACTACTACTACTACTACTTTTACTACTACTACTACTACTACTACTACTTTTACTACTTTTACTACTACTACTTTTACTACTACTACTACTTTTACTACTACTACTTTTACTATTATTATTACTATTTTTTTTCTTTTTTATACTACTATGCAGCATAAATTACCTGTAATACAAGTGCTATGGATGGAACTGCTTGTTTTGAACCTAAATTTTTACAAATGTGTACGACATATAGAAGAAGAATTTTTAGTGTACAGATTCGAGATATACGAGAATACAACGGTAAAGGTAGAAAAACAAAGTGAAGAAAAATTTAAAATGTTATTAAAATTGAAGGATACAAACAATAATTCAATTACATGTTGTCTGGTAGGTATTAATGAAAAAATGCAGTCAATATGTGATAATATAATACAAAGAGTTTTGTTATTGAAATATATAAAACATTTACAAACAAAAAATATGGGTACTATTTATAATGCTGCAATGTTTTTTTTATATGATAAAAAATTATTAGATTTAAAAAATGTAAAATATGATGCAGAAGCAGATTCTATCATACTTTCTTATTCAGAAAATATAACAGATGTACATAGCATTAATTTATCAAATAGAAAAATGAATATTTTACAATTACATGAGTTTTTAACAAATTCAAATATTAAACAATGTTTTACTCTAAACTTAACAATGAATCCATTATTTTTGGAGGAAACTGAATTAAGTACAATACAAAATGAAATAAATGAAATCATTAACGTTTTAAAAAATATTAATTTAAATGAAATTATTTTAGATTTTATTAACTTATCAAACACATGTGGTGAATATTTTATTTCTAATTTAATATTAAACACTGATCTCCTTTCTTTAAGTTTATTAAAATGTAATTTAAATTCTAGTAATATAACTAATATTACAAATACGATACTTGACAAAAGCAACCCTTCAATGTTATATTCAATAACACACTTAAATGTCGAATTCAACGAATTAATTTATTCTGATATTAAAACACTTATAAAAACAATACAAAAAATAAATAAAAATTTTAAAAAATTATATATTTATGGTAATTTAATACAAACTGATATTTTTGAAATTTCTTACTATTTTAAACAAAGAAAAGCAATTATTGAAACAAAAAAATATTATAAACATGTATTAAACATTTTTCATTTTAATAATATTTATAAAATCAAGTTACATGTTTCTTTTAGTTTAAGGGGTATTGCTGAATGGATAAAATCGGTGAGTCCTGTGTTGTCATTTATATTATGTTAATATTATTTTGTTACTATAATTCTCTTTTTTTTTTTTTTTTTTTTTTTTTTTTTTTTTTTTTTTTTTTGCACACATATGTATACATTTGTCTAGTTTGACACTAAAAACGTATATGAGTGTGCGAACATTTTAAAATATGTTTTTTTTCATTTTTTTTTTTTTTTTTTTTTTTTTTTTTTTTTTTTTTGTTAGGATAATAACGAGTTTTTGCTATTTGAGTTGTACTTTATTTATTTATACACAATTATACCCGAAAAGAAGGTCTACATAATTAAAGACGTTTCTTTTGCTAAAAAAGGAGAGTTGTTAATATTGAATGTTCATGCGTTAGATGACAACAAAAAAGTAACTCTTCAATTAAATTTGTTTAAAAATACTATTATGTTGCAATTTTTAAATATTGTGAAAAAAGGGTAATTTAAAAAAGAAAAACGAGCACATTTTCGCAAATTTACATGTTCTTACTTTCACATTTTCGCAAATTTTCATGTTCTTACTTTCACATTTTCGCAAATTTTCATGTTCTTACTTTCACATTTTCGCAAATTTTCATGTTCTTACATTCACATGCTTTATTTTACTTTTTTACTCACAGAATTTTCGCTGAAAATTATTATTATGAACAAACTAATAATAACAAAGAAATAAATAACAATATATTAACCTATTTTATTGGGAAAAACGAAAATGTATTTTGAAAAAAGAAAAAAAGTTACCAGGACAACTGTGTTATGGTTGTTACGATTTTTTGTATTTAATTGTGTACGCTATATTTTATTATCTAAACTAACACGCGCACATCTATATATACATATATGTATAAACTCACTTGATAATTGTTTTTTTTTTTTTTTTTTTTTTTTTTTTTTATCTCCATTTATGTTTAGGACCTGAACTTTTATCACTACAATGTTACTAGCAAAGAAATTCATTATATTTTAGACTTTTGTAAAAATAATACTGTAACAAATATAAATATGAGTTGTTGTTATTTAAAAAATGAAGACATTTTATATTTTAATCAAACAAAAGATTATTTGTATAATATAAAAGTTTATAAATTGTCATTAAATCACAACTTGATTAATTATATGTTAGATATTAATGAATTCATTAAATTTATATCCAATTTTAAAATTTACTTGTAAGTTATTTTTGTATATACACATACATATATGTACATATACACATACATACATACATACATACATACATACGTATGTATATATATATATTTGCATGCTTTTTCCATTTTTAGCAAACTAGATTTAAGTTATTTGAACATAGGATTAAATCCCTTTGTGGCAAAACTTTTTTTATACATTTTGAATAATAACAAGTGCAAAATATTAAAGTAAGATTAAGAAGAAAAAAAAAAAAAAATAGAAACAAAAAGAAGAACAAACACGAATACAACAAAAACATAAACTGTTATCATACATCGATATATATATATATATATATATATACATACACATTTAACACAAACAGACACATAAAAACTTTGTCAACTACGAAATTTACATTTTATGCTTTTTTTTTTTTTTTTTTTTTTTTTTTTTTTGCAGCTTTGAGTATTGTAATCTAACAAATTTTTTTTTAACAAGTATTAATGAGAATAGCGAGGAACTAAAAAAAAATAACTACTTAATGATTTTATCCTTACAATATAATACATTTACTGACATAGTAGCACTTTTGCATTTTGTGAACAACATAATTTTTAAATGTATGCGCATTAGAAAAATATTTATTTCTTCTAATAATTTAAACCAACATGACGTTGATAGAATTTTAAAAAATGCATCAAAACAAAATATTGTATCATTTCAACAAAGTTATGTTACACCTGCATGCTCACATAAAATAAAGAAAAGAATTTTAAAATTAAAAAAAACAGACATTTATGATAATGATGATTATAAAATTGAAATAAACCAAAAGGAAAAACAACTAATTGAAAAATATGTTTTAAACACTAAAAATAAATTTGATTTAGTTAACAAAAATAAATAAAAAAGACTTTAAACAAGTTCGTTATAATTTGAGTGTTACAAAACCGCGCAGTTGCAATACTTAATAAACATGAAATTTGTTCTGTTTTTTTTTTTTCTTTTTTTTTTCATTCGTAGAAAAAATATTTGTAAACATGCATACGTGTATATTAGTACGTATGTATGCGTTTTTTTTTTTTTTTTTTTTTTTTTTTTTGTTATTTTCCGCACGAGTTTTTTAAATACGTTTTTTAATACGTTTTCTAATACGTTTTTTAATACGTTTTCTAATACGTTTTTTAATACGTTTTTAAATACGTTTTTTTTTTTTTTTTAACCTATGCAACAAATTTGTTACATAAGCAATGTACGCACATGCATATGTGTATATATATATATATATATATATATATTATAGTTTTTTTTTTTTTTTTTTGTATACTAAACATAAAAATTATACTGGCGTATGTATGAAGCTATATACAATGTAATATATATATATATATATTAATTTTTGGCAAACGCTCTTGTGCGTGCGTATCAGCTTGTAATGCTAATATGCATAAGCTGATCACCCATTTATTTTATGTTTTAAAATCTTTTATATTATGTAAAAATAAATAAATGATCAAAACAATTGTTTAAATGTTAGTAATGTTAGTAATGCTAAAGTTTTGTATATATATATGTAGGTGTACACGTAAAACATTTTATTTATAATTTTTTCTTTTCTTGTACAAACAAAAACTGTAAAGTAACATTTATCCGAGTTTAACTAACGCACTCTGCAAACCGGAGAAAAAGCAAAGAAAGAAAAAAAAGGCAAAAAAAAAAAGGAAAAACACAAGCAAAAAAAAGGAAAAACACAAGCAAAAAAAAAGGCAAAAAAAAGAAAAAAAAAGGCAGAAAAAAAGAAAGCAAAAAAAGAGGGAAACATTATATATATCTGTAGCACTTGTAAATTACTTTATTTTTTTTATTATTTTTATTATTTTTATTTTTTTATTTTTTTACTTTTTTATTTTTTTATTTTTTTACTTTTTTATTTTTTTATTTTTTTTTATCGTTTTCCTACATTTTCAAAAATGAGTATGTATTTTTTTTTATTATTCGAAAGTGTGGTATTGCTGATAAATAGTGTTTTAATTATAAATGAGAAGAAGCTAAAAAAATATAAAAGGATAGACATCAGCTTAAATAGTAATGACATTTTTGATAATATGAAGCTGCTATTTTATACAATAAGAATTTATTTTAAAATACCTTTAATTTTTCTTAATTTATTATGTATAATCATTGAATTTTTATTTGGATAGTTTTTAACACATAGCGTTAGTGTACGCATGTGTTTTTGATTAAATGTGAGCATATATATACCCCAAGCGTATTTATATGTATACATTCACACATATGATGGTATATATACCCTATCTACTTTTATATCTGTTTATTAATATTTGAACTTTTTTTTTTTTTTTTATTTGCCTCAATGTATATGTACATGTAAATGCGCGCACATGTTTACGTGTTCTTATCAAAATTAGTTACGAAATAATTTCATCCTATCATAGCTTATCTTTAATAAGCACATATGTAAGTAATGATTTAATAAGCAAAAAAAAAAAAAAAAAAAAAAAAAAAAAAAAAAAAAAAAAAAAAAAAGCGTGAATTATAGCTTATGTTGTTTTTTTATTTAATATATTTATATAATTGCGTACACATGATGTGAGAACAAACTCTTATGGACACACATTGACTTCTTGTTTAACTGATAAATGTTACACCCTTATGCTTTATCATTATCTTTATCTTTATCTTTATCTTTATCTTTATCTTTGGCTTTGGCTTTGGCTTTGGCTTTGGCTTTTTTTTTTTTTTTTTTTTTTTTTAGTTTCACCCTAACATTATACACATTCATCTCATTCAGATATGACTTCTAGTTACATAACTGAAGTTCGAAAAAAACAAAAAGAATTTTTAAATAAATTGTTTTGCAAGTTCGAAAAATACTCTAATGAAAAATTTTTAAATAATTTACTAAATAAGTCGTTAAATGAAATAGCTTTGTATCCTTTTCAAGATGTAAATGACAATGATGTTATTAACGAAATTAATGATTATATTAATGAGCTGACTATAAATGCAAATTATAAAAAAAAACGAATTTTAAAACATTTGTGTGAACTTTTTTTAGATAATAATTTTTACGTATATAATCAGAAAGACAGATATGACTTAAAATATGTTATATTAAGTGTATTATTTTTAATAAGAGATAGTACAATCATTGAAAATACAAAAGAGGTTGATTTTATTTATAATAAATATTTTAACTATGTTACAACTGCAAAAAAAAATAAAAATGCATATATCCTTTTAAATAGTAATGAACAAAAAGCATTAGACGATATATATAAATTTAACATAGAAGAAGAAAAAAAATATATAAAAAATTTACATGCCGATACAGAGGAAGAAGATGATTACTCCGATCTATCATCCTTATCTTTATCTTTGTCAAAAGTTGATGAGAGGCACAAAACCAATAGGGATGGTACAGATGGTATTAAATACATTCATAGTCGTCAATACCAGTACGATACCTATGAATATGATGAATATGGTGAAGATGATGACAATGATGAAGATGACGAAACGGAAACTGAATCAGTCAATAGTATAGACACAAAATCAATTGAAAAGAATACAACAGAAGAAGGTATCAATATACCTACCGTTTTAAACAATAAGGCTTTTACACATATTACAAAATATCAAAAAGACAAAACAAATAATAAAGTACCTAGCAATCATGACACTTTTAATGAAACAAAATATAATATTTTAACTGAGAGATTTTTAAAAAACAACAATAAACTAACATATGAAAATGTAATTAAAAAAGTATATGACTGTGTGTACAATTATCCACATTATGAGGACGTAAAAACAAAATTAAATAACGCTTCAAACATTTTTTCAGAAAAAGAGAAAATAAAAAAAAACAAGAAAAACTCCAATGGTGCACATGCAACTAGTAACAACTATAAGGATAAAAACAAGGAATCACATTTTTATAATAAAAATTATACACTAAATGAAGATGTATATCATGAAAATGGTTATGTAGACAATAGCTATGATGAAAACAATTCAAGTTCTAGCTCAGAGGAAGATATACTAAGAAGTTTAAAAAAAAAAAAAAAAAAAGATTTTATGTCAATAAAAAAACCAAAAGAACAATATTTTTTTAATACATTAAACTTATTTAATGAGGAAAATTCGGAAAATAATCAAAATGATCAAAATGATCAAAATGATCAAAATGATCAAAATGTAATATATCAAACGGACATATATAATTTACAAAACGTATTTCGAACAACTTCGACTTTTAACGAATTACGCGGGTTTACTGAATCATTCGAGTTTACCGATTCAGGGATGGATAAAGACATACATTTGAATCGACAGAAACAAAATATTATTACTACACAGAAATATCAACAAAATGGGACTAATTTTGGTAATGACAGTAATGTGGATAATAAACAACATGCAGATAAAAATAATAGTACATTTTTAAATGAAAAAAATGAAACGATTGAACATGCATATAACAACAACCAAACAGATGTTATTATTACTAACAATTGGAACACAAACGATAAAGTAAATACTACACATAATTATAAAAAGATCCATAAAGATATAGTAACCGATTTGCACACAAACAAAAACAAAAGAAACAACAACAATAACAGTAAAAATATCAGACAAAAAAAAAACAGGTTTTATGTAAGTGAGATATTTATTATAAAAGAAATATTAATGTTATTATCTTTAAATTGTCCCATTAAATTTCAGGATAATTTTTTTCTAAATTTTTCTGATTTTTTATTTAATAATGCAATGAACAAAGATAAAATAAAAGATGATTTTTTATTTTACATAGAAATAAAAAAAAAAATAATAAGAAAAAAAACAAAACAAATGGTTGATAAAGATATGATAATAAATACTAATATAATTAAATATCATGTCGTTATAAACGAATTAATGAATATTAAATTATATAATGCAAGACGAAATACTTTTAAAAACTATATTAAAAAAATTAAAAAAAGTAGTATACAATTGTTTTATATTTATGTCTTCTTTTTTCTTATTCAAAAATTTCGTTCTTTTTTTTTCTTTTTACCACATAAATTAAATGATATTTTTAATTATATTATTTATATACGGCAAAGTGTTAACTTAGAAGGAACGAATAAAAACTTTTTTGCTTTTTGTGATAATATACATATAAATAGCAACCATAATAGAAATAGTAATTATATTGGTGCCACTAATAATATATACTATCAAGGAAATTTTATCGAATGTTTTGTAAATTCATTGAAATGTATATATTCCGAATGGTTAAACATAATAAATATGTTATATTATTATCACATTTTACAAATTTCGAAACAGTACAATATATTCCCTGTGAGTGATGAACAATTTATCATAGTATTAAAAAAGCTACAACAAATTAAACTCCTCAATTATATCAAATTGGAAGATTTTGTTATTTTAAAGAGAAAAAAAGAAAAAAAAAAAAAAAAAAAATACAGACAGGGGATGGTGGTACTAGTTCAACAAGAAAATCAAAGATGTCAAGGAGGTTATAATAATAATAATAATACTATTCAACATGTGGAAGATTATAACGTTGTTTATGATGTCATGCGTGATAATAGTCATGATTTTTATCCACAAAAAACTGGTACCATGACCCAACACCACAGTCCAAAGGAGACTATAAAAACAAACGGTGGTAAAAATTACAAAACATTCATAGACCTTAACAACATTTCCAATTTCAGATCATTAAGCTTAATTTATTTTCAATTTTTAATTAACAAATATTTACGAATGTGGAGTAGTTTATACGATTTTTTAAATTACATTTTATCATATTTATTATATAATATTAATATATATGATTATAATTATTTTAACTTAAATTATGACAACGCGAAAAAATTTTGTATTTGCTATGATATGATTTTACTTTTTTGGAGAAACAGTCAAATAATGAATAATAAATCATTAGAAAAAATATTTCGTTTTTTACTAAACGATTTGAATATATATTATACAAAGCATATAAATAATTGGATTAAAAAAGGGAAAGTAGATGATATGTTTAATGAATTTTTTGTATATTTAAAAAAAAAAAAAAAAGAAGAAGAAGAAGAAAAAAAAGGTAAATTACAAAATTATGAACAATCTAACTATAACGACCATATGTTATTTATAAAAGAGCAAAATAATTTTGTTTTATGTCCAGAATTCTTTAATTCCTATATATTTTTTTTAATCAATTTGGGAAACAATGTTCGTTTATATATGAAAATAGATTACGAAAAAAGTCATATTGATTATGTAGATTATTATTTAAAAGAAGAGGCGAATATGGCTATAGCAAAAAATGGGTACATGCATAAACAAAAAAAAAAAAAAAAAAAAAAAAAAAAAATGCACATAATAGTAAACAATGAAGATGCTTATGGTTGTAAGATAAGTGGCGATAAAGACGTGTACTACCCAAATTCAAATTCTTATGACGATTGTAATGAAAATATTAACTTAAATGATGCTTTCATTTTTTACAAAAATCGATCTTCTCATTTTAAAAAATTACACGAAAATACACTTAACTATTATTATAATTTGGAAAATGTAAAAAGAAATAATAACAGTTCATTAGATATATTATCCAAAATTTTAAAAAAAAATAAAAATAAAAAAATAGGTTTACCATATTTTAAAAAAAATGTTATGTCATTAAATATATCATATGATTTATTTATTCAAAAATATATACAAGAACATTTTTTTAAACTTTACCAAACTAGTAATCGTATATTTGTTTATAGTTTAATGAAGCATTCCTATTTGATAGAATATTTTGCTTGTTTCCGTAGTGTAACATTTCTTGAAATTGTTGATTATATTGCTCCTTTTTTGGAACTTATTTTTAAAGAAACAAAAACTCCTATTATAGATGAAAGAAATTTAAATTTTACTTTTAAACAATGTATTATGCAAAATTCGGATTTTATTTATAAAACAGAAGTAGACGAACATAATAAAAAAAAATTGAAACAAAAAAATAAAGACCTTATGTGTGACAGTACATATTCTTGTTCTTCTTTTTTACATAATAAGTTTGTTCTGACACATATAAATATATTACTGTCAAAGGATGATGATACATCGGGTGCACTAAGTTATAAATTGATTTGTGACACTACTCCTGTTAGTGATACTGTTATTAGTGATAACGTAGGTGTTGCTAATGTAGGTGTTGATAAACACAACGCACGTGTTAAGAAAAAGCAACAACGAATGTGCAAAGACTTACTATCTAATTTTTACAAAGAAGAAATAATCAGTACGATATTAAAAAAATTTTATTTTAAATTAAAAAAAAATAACATATACGATAATAATATAAATGCTATAAAATATCGTAATTTAATTATTCAAACAAAAGGGGCACCATTTATAAATCTTTTTTTTGATTCAAACTGTTTAGAAAAATATTCAGCTATTTTTTCTTTTTTCTTAGAAATAAAAAAATCTTTACATATATTAAATTTGGTTCATATATTTTATAAATTTTTAAAAAGTAAAAAAACAAAAACTGTACAAAAATATTATGATAACAATTTCCATTCTATTATTAATTTTTTATATATATTAAAATATAAAACATATTTTTTTTTTAACACCTTATATACTTATTATCAGTGGGTTTTAACTTTTGCTTGGAATAATTTTTTATTCAAATTGTCTCAAACTAAATCTTTATATCATATTAAAACAGATCATGAACTATATTTGAATTTTTTAGTGGAAACAATGTTGTTACCAATAACCACAGAACATGAAGAGATACGTAACATATACATAAATACTGATTATAAACATATTAATAACAAAATGTATGAACAATTTGAAAAAAAACTATACAATTACACAAATCATTATTCAAATCCTAGTAACAATAACAATAATAATAGTAATAATAATAATAACAATAATAATAGTAATAATAATAATAATAGTAATAATAATAATAATAATAATAGTAATAATAATAATAGTAATAATAATAATAAAGAAACAAGAAAAGGACTATTATATAATGACTACAGTTTGAATGGTACTAACTTACAATATGCACACAAACAAAATAACATACCAAATAATGTATCAAGTGGAGTAGGTGATAGTCGTAACAACTATAATGAACAAACAAATAATTACTACAACACATACCAACAAAATATAAATAATAACCTAGGGAGAAATATGATTAATAAAAAATTTTTATTAAATGAATTATTTGCTAATAATATTTTAAACTTACTATTTATACCATCTCAAATATATAAAATTTTAGTAAAACTAAGTAAATATTTTAATATTAACTTTGATTTAAATTTTGACAACTCTTATAATGAATTTTATGAGCACAAAAAGAATGATTGTGGGGATGGGGCAATGAGACATAATGAAAACGACAGTAGTGACAACGACAATAGTGACAACGATGATGATACATATATCGGTATCAACAGAAATGATGAAGTAAAAAAAGGTATAATAAATAACAATACATCATATAATGATTTAAAAAATGGTAATATTACTAATAACACAACAAATTACACTGATAAGGAACAACTAATATTTTACATACAAAACGAAATAAAAACACTTTCAAATATATTTGATTTACATTATTCAGAATTTATAAAAAAACTAAATATTATATCTTTTAATACAGAAACAAATAGTTTTTTTAGGCCTCAAAAAAACTCAGAATTATTTAATTGTGTTATTAGATTAAATAAAAACATTTTAAAAAAGGTTTCGATTTTGGAATATATGTTATCATTCCATACGTTTAATATTGACGAACACAACGACAAGTTGTGTTTGTTATAAGGTTACGTGTGTTCTCACAACACATATACATATATTTACATATGTATATATATATATATATATATATATATATATACATGTATTACGTATTATGTATATATTTTTTTTTCGACCTGCTGCTCTCCCTGTTATTTATTTATTTATTTTATTTTTTTATGCGCACTTATATATAATCCTAGTGATAATTAAAACAACTGTTTTTATTGACGCTATGTCTACTTTCACGATTGTTTCTTTTTTTTTTTTTTTTTTTTTTTTTTTTAAACCTTTTAATATTATTTGCTCGTGAGTTAATATATTCATAATTCACTTTATCTTGTACAACTTTGTTTTCATTTTTTTTTTTTTGTCATTTATCTAATTGTTTCTGCTTTTTTTTTTTTTTTTTTTTCCCCTTTCCCTTTTTTTTTTTTTTTTTTTTTTTTTTTGTAAATCTTAAACAAAAAAGACGCCTTTTTGCAAGAGCGATGAAATGTTTATGTATATAAATTAAATATTGTATAAACAAAACTGATAGATTTTTGAATACTCTTATAATTGTAGAGTGTTTTAAAAATCAAAAATTGTATATAAAAATATATAACTAATGTTTGTCTTATATGTTCACAAAAAAAAAAAAAAAAAAATTACAAAAGCGAACGAAAACAAACGAGTACAACTTTAATAAATATTTTAATACTTTAATTTAGATAATAATTAAAAAAAAAAAATAATAAAATAAATAACAAAGCAGACACGACAAACATGGCAGGAAAGACAAACATGACAGACAAGACAAGCAATATAAATAAAGAAACTTAGCTATTTTCGCGAAAACTAAAACATGGGTATAGATAAAATCATTAAAAAAATTTAAGAAAAAACTTGAATTGGAATTAAACTAAAAAATAGAACAAAGAACAAAAAAATTAATTAATATTTAAACTAATATTCTAATTAATATCCAACTTTTACAAAAAAAAAAAAAAAAAAAAAAAAAAAATGTTTTGTTACATTATGCGATGTTATACTATGTTACATAATGTTTCTAGTTTCTAAACATGTCAAGCATTCTTTTAGTTATAGCAAATCCTCCTAAAAAAAAAGGTATAAAATAGTGATTGTGAACAAATGTAAAAATTCAAAACGTATTAATATGATTGTTTCATACGATTTAAACACTGTAGATAATTTTACCCGTATCAATGCACATTACATGTGAGTAAACACTTTTAGAAAAAAGTTTTTTTTTTTTTTTTTTTTTTTTTTATAAACAAATAAAAACGTGAAACAAAATACATGAAATAAGAAAAAAAAAAAAAAATACCTGATAA
>CABPSV020000552.1:0-13583 GCA_902459845.2 Hepatocystis sp. ex Piliocolobus tephrosceles
ATATATATATATATATATATATATATATATATATATATATATATATATATATATATATATATATATATATATTTATTGTTTCATTATTTTTATTTTTTTTTACGCACATATTTGAAATTAGCTTTTTGACAAAAATACTCTTATTAAAATAATACACTATGTACTAATGATTATATGGGCATAGTTATAAGCATTTTTTTTTTTTTTTTTTTTTTTTTTTTTATAGTTTCACTTTATTTTTATATATTACAAAAATGGTACAACAAAAGGGAATGTTTCATACTATGTTTTATCTTATCGTATCATTTTTTATATTTAACAACATATTTTATTGAACAACTTATTATTTTTATATAAAATAAAAATTATATATTCACATTATATAAAAGAACAAACCTTTTGACCACATAACTATAACACAATAATTTATATTTAATGGAAGTATGTTTTTAGTTCTTTTTTTTTTACAATTTTTATACGCTTACATTTATATAACATGTATGTAAATCACTTGCAACACACATTTAAGTGTCTTATGATTACATCATTATTTTATCTTTCTTTTTTTAAATATATTTAGGAACTAACTAAAGAAATTGAATTAACTGCCCTTTTTAATAAAATATCGGTAAGAAAATGGAAATAATCATTTTAAATGTCAATATGTTTTACATTTATAATTTATTATGGAAAAATAAGTAGATAAAAACATTGCTCTGACATTTGTTACTGTTATAGACTATAATATGTTTTAAAAACTTCATTATACAACTGTTATGTAATTTATACTTTTACACTACACCCTTTGTAAAAAATGAATCAGCTGTGATATATATATATATATATATATATATTTTTTTTTTTTTTTTTTTTAACATTGTTGTCCTATAATATTAGGTTGGCGCTAAAACAATTAACTTAGAAGAAACATTGGACATAATATACCAATTGGTAATATATGCTTTTCTTTCTTCACAAAAAAAAAAAAAAAAAAAAAATATAAGCGAGACAACAAACATTAGTGAAAAAAAAAAATAAATAAAATAAAATGAAAATGTAGAAATTCGTCATTATATAATAACAATGAAATGACAAAATCGAACATAGTATAAATAAATACTAACAAATTGTTTTAAAATATATTTTTTATTTATTTTTTATTTATTAGGGCTATTATCCTTCTAAAGAAAACATAGATGAGTTTGTTTATACTAATAATGGTGATAATTAATGACATTAATTTTTTACGATTTCTATAAAAGCATAAAATAAAGTGATAAAACTTTTTATTTGAAGTGTTTAGCTATGTATCCAACTATGCATATAATTAATTACTTGTTTTATTTATTTTTGTATATCTATTCATTCAATATATAGGTATTTACTCTTTGTCTAACATTAAAAAATTTTGCAATAAACTTGAATCAATCGATTGCTCTACCGAAGGATTAATAGACGTGTTTAATCATTATGACATAAATGTAAGTTATTACTTTTTTGTTTACTTTTTAATTGTTAATCTGTTTTTAATACTACAACTAGTGCTAGCTTTTTCTTTTTGATAGCTCTAAAATTGTTGTAAAAAGATAAAAAAAAAAGTTTTATTTTTTAATCTTATTTCACGTGCATATATGTATATATATATATATATATGTATGTATGTACACATTTTATGAACAAAGAAAACAGGTAAAATATCAAAAGAAGTAATTAAGATGTTATTTACTAATGTTGGTTCTAAATTATCAAATTCAGAGATGGATATTATTATCAGGTATATAAAATTAATGTGTGGTGAAAAAAAAAAATAAGTAAATGATATATATATATATATATATATATATATGTATATATATAAGCTGCACAATTGTTAAATACAAATTTTTGATTTATTACTACTTTTATTTTTATACAACAAAAGTAAATTGTGTAAAGCGGACGAACAAGTAGATTATAAGGAATTTTTAAACAAGTAACAATATACATACACATATTTGAATGTACATATACATTAACTTCAAGAGTATAAATGTACACGTTAACATATATATATGTGGAGTTTATTTTTTATAGGCTATTAAATCAATGATATAAAAAATTTCTCCGTGTTATACACACACACATGTCCTATAGCTAAACTTTTTACTTATCAAAAAAAAAAAAAGTGTTTAAGGATTTTGTAACCGCTTGAATGGATTATTTACATTTTTCTTATCTTCGTTTTATGCCACATTTTCATTATTTTTATTTTTTTTGTTATAGAATTCACATTTTCAAAAATGCGCTATACAAAATAATAAAATAACAAAAATTTTACATATCTATTATTAAGCATTTTTTTTTTTAGCGAGTCTTTTTAACGATACTAGTTTTTTTTTTTTTTTTTTTTTTTAAGTTTAAAAAAAAAAATACATACACATAAAAGTTCAATTTTTTTTTAAATTTTGCTTCACAAATGAAAAGAATTGTATATAAAAATAAAAAAAAATAATGTTCTATATATGATATTTTTAAAAATAAAAAAATTTACGTAATGGATTCAAACACCATATATAAATTATATCTAAAATGTGCTTTATGCATGTATATATATATATATATATATATATATATATATATATATGTTTTGTGTACCTTATCAGTTACTCCTTCTGACTTTGGTGTAAACACACCTTGTATTACACATATGTATATATATATATATATTATAGGTAGATGCGTAGCAAAATTCTAAGCTGTGGTTATATATTTTAATAATTTTATTGAAGTTAAAGAAATAAAACGGAAAAACAAACAAAAAATTTTTGTTTTGTTTTTTTTTTTTTTTAATATGTAAAAAATACACAAAAAATGGTAACACATCAGATAATTCCTTCATATTTTTATATGATATAAAATATATATATATGGGGTTATTTACACGGTTTTGTGTGAATGTCATACAATATAACTTAATGTAGTTTAACATAAGTGTAACAATATGTCACATGTTATAAGATCATTAAAACACCGTTAAAAACATTAGCGCATTAATTAAAAATGTACAAAAAATATAAAAAAACAGATAAAAGTTATGATAAAAAAACATAAAATCATGCAAATAAAATCATGTACATATATATATATACGATATCCATAATACAAATTCTTACAATATATGTGTACTATTTACACAATGTAACACTTTATATGTGTTTATTCCTACAATTTTGTTCAAAATCTCATTTTCAATCCTGTTCAAAATATCGTTTATAATCCTGTTCAAAATCTCGTTTATAATCCTGTTTAAAATATCGTTTATAATCCTGTTCAAAATATCGTTTATAATCCTGTTCAAAATATCGTTTATAATCCTGTTCAAAATCTCGTTTATAATCCTGTTTAAAATATCGTTTATAATCCTGTTCAAAATATCGTTTATAATCCTGTTTAAAATCTCGTTTATAATCCTATTCAAAATATAGTTTATAATCCTGTTTAAAATCTCGTTTATAATCCTGTTCAAAATATAGTTTATAATCCTGTTTAAAATCTCATTTATAATCCTATTCAAAATATAGTTTACAATATTGTCACACTTTTAACGCATATGTGTGTGTTCATATGCCCATTATACCCTATCTACCCCATAACTACAAAAGGTTCTTAATTTTTTTTATCTTTTTTCAAACGAAATATACTTAAAAAACTTTGATTGATTGTTTGGTATGATTCAAGTAGCTTATTTTTTTTATTAAGTTTATTTTTATTTTGTAAAAAGTTTTTATTTTGAGCTCTATATAATTTAAGAAATCTTTTTAAAACCTTTTTACAAGATCTATGAGATAAAACTCTTTCACATGCGACATTATATGATTTATCTCCATTTATATCTCTCACAGATACATCAGCACCTCTAGTCATTAATGTATCAGCAACAGAATATAATCCATAAAAAATAGAATAAATTAGTGATGTTTCACCATGAATATTAGTTACATTATAATTAATATTTTTCCCTTCATTTAATATTAACATTGCTAAGTTTTCATTTCTCGTTCGTATACATATCATTAAAGGACATTCTCCATTTATATTATCTTTACAATTAACATCTATATTATTATTTAATAATAAACGAGCAACTTGTTCTTGATTTTCTAAACATGCTATATGTAAAGCATTTTGTTGTAATTTATTTTTTAAATTAATATTTGCACCATTTTCAAGTAAAAATTTTATGATTTCAACATTACCTTCTTCTGCTGCTACATGAATAGGTGATAACATATTAGAAGGCTCTAATTGATTAATTACTTCTTTTTTTAAAGAAAATAAATATTTTAATATATTTAATCTTTCTAATTTTGATGCTTGAATAAATGGTAATGACCATAAGTTATGTGCTTTTTGTAATAGTTGTGGATATTTTTTTAATAATAATTGTACAGTTGATAAATCATTTTTAAATATAGCACAAGATAAAACTTCTGTTAGTATATATCGATCACATAATTTTTCACCTGCACCTGCATCTAAAAAATGATTAACCCAAGCTTTATTTAAATTATAAGCTAATAACATAGGTGTAAATTTATTATGATATCGCCAATTACAATTTGATTTATTTTCTAAAAATAATTGAATCATTTCACTTATATTATATTCACAAGCTAAATATAAAGGAGACTTATAACTACGAACAAATGGACATAATATATTCAAATTTTCACCACTTTTAACTAAAGACTTAACAATAGATAAATTTCTTTTTTTTATAGCTATATGTAATGGTATATATCCATTTTCTAAGTCAATTGGGTATGTAATATAATAACTATCACATGTGTTTCCATAGGGGCTTACACATATAGTATTTTTATTATGACCACTATTATTACCACTATTATTACCACTATTATTACCACTATTATTACCACTATTATTACCACTATTATTATTATTATTATTATTATTATTATTATTGTCGTTACCACTATAATTAGTACCTATTTTGGAATCTCCCTCCAAATTAGAAGAATCATATTCTTTCGAGCTACTCTTTTCCTTTATTATAGTATTACTATCATTATAACTGTTTTCTTTTTCACAAGTTTTATTATTACTATTATTATCATTTTTTATATTACTACTTCCTTGTTTTATCGGTGTACTTATTGTTGTTGTCTCTATATTTGTTGATCCATTATCTAAGGATACATTGTTTGTTGATATAGCATTTTCAACTGCCCCACTTGTAATTCCCCCATTTTCAACTCCCCCATTTGTTGAAGACCAATGTTGTTTTATAGTAGTCCCAAAATGCCTTGAACCAAATTCTATGATATTATTTTTTTTTTTTCTTTTTCTTCTTTCTTCTAATAAAACTTCTACAAATTCATCACACTCATTTTCACATGCATTATATAAAGGAGATTTCCCTAAATAATCCCAAGTGTCTATTTTGGCACCTCCTTTTAATACTAAATAGAATAAATATCTATTTTTTTTACTGATAGCTAAAGATATAGGTAAAGTCCATATATTAATTCCTTTATTTTCATTTGTTTCAATAGTTAATGGTGTATTTGATAATAATTCACTACCTTTATTTCTTAATAAATAAACTAAATTATTATTTTTATATTTCTCACTTCTACTTAATTCATATAATTCTTGTTGAATTTTTTTACTTAGTTTTATACATATTTTTATATTTTCATTTTTTAATGCCACACTATATCCTTTAACATATATATCCAATCCTATACTTTCCAAAAAACATTTACTACCCCAAGAACCTAAAATATCTAAATTAGGTTGTACAAAATGTGATTGAATATATGGGTCATCTACACTAATCAAATTTTTATATCCATGTGAAAAAGGACAATCACTACAGTTACATTTAAAATCAATTTCTTCAGTTATATATATACATGTATCACCATTACATTTACACCTAGTTTCTTTTTTTTCATTATCATCGTTATCATCAACTTTGTCACCACAACCACCACCATCACCAACATCTTCCCCATAGTCATCATCTGTTTCCTCTTCTTCTTCATCAAACATATTTACATTATTATGCAAAACATTCATAGAAAAAATATTTTCCACAGTTAATGGTTTTTTTTTATTACTACTAGAATTTTTTTTTTTTTTAATTTCATCCAAGCTTTTTTTTTTGTTACTTTCGTTAGTGTTATCATAACACCTTTCTTCATTCTTTTCAATTTCTTTACAATTTGTTACATTATTTGATAATACTTTTTCTTTATTATTTTTTTCTTTTTTTTGTACAATTTCTTTTTCTTCATATGTAGTAGTATCTCCTACACTTGGTTTATTATTTTTTATGTTATTTTTTTCATATGATGAAGAACACTGCATATGTACATTTGGTATGTCCCTTTGTAGGTGTTTTTCTTCTTTAACAGATGTACCTGTACATATGTCTGTGTTTTGTTCATTATATATTTCCCTCTGTTTCTCTGACTGTTTCTCTGGTTGTTTACCATTGGATCCTTTTTCCATAAGTATTTGTCCATCATTTTTTTTATCGCGATTATTGTTATTATAATCATAGCTATTATTATTACTACACTTTTTAGGAACTTCTTTCTGGTCCATTCCTTCATTATCATTATTTGTAGTTCCATTATTTGTTTTACTATTACATACACGTTCCAATTGAACATTCATTGTACTACTATTAATGCCACTACTAACAACATTCTCTTTTATTTGATTTTTTGATGTAACAGTACTATTATTGTTAATTCCGTTCCCACTTGTATTTACGTTACGATTACCGACACTATGTTCATTACTTAATAATTCATTTTTTTTTTTATTATTTTGACCAGTTTGTACAGAGTCAGATAATAAGAATTCGCTAAAAATATCATTTTTTTCATTTGTCGAATCCGGTGCATAATAGGAACAATGTTCATACGTATCTATATTTTTATTACAAAAATTGTAATTTTCATTACGTTTTAAGTAATTGTTATTGGCATTGTTTTGCATGTTAGGAGGTATATTGTTTCCATATTTAGACAAGTCATATGATTTTCGCAAAAAGTTATTATTTTCACAACTGTTGGCACTTACACTAACATTAGCATTTTCATTATTACTATTAAAATTATTAAAATTAAGAGTAGTAGTAACAATTGTATTGTTATTACAATTAGTATTATCTTTATTATTTAAACATGATTGAACTCTTGAAGAGTGTGCTGTATTTTTTATAGAATTATTAAAAAAATTTTGAAAAATACTAAAATTATTATTTGTTTCTGATTGACTTATACTAAATTCTGTTTCACTATTCATAACTGATTTTAACCTCTTTTTACTACCAGAGTTATAATTATAACTATGACTATAATTACAGCCATTATTACTACAACCTATTTTATTACAACCAATATTATTACAACCATTATTATTACAACCAATTTTATTACAACCAATTTTATTACAACCAATATTATTACAACCATTATTATTACAACTATTATTATTACAACTATTATTATTACAACTATTATTATTACAACTATTATTATTACATTTATTTGTAACAGTATTATTGTTTGTATTAATAATGTTATTAGTATGATGTTGATTATGATAATTATTAGGGTCACTATATACGATACCTGTACCTATACCTATACCTGTACCTATACCTGTACCTATACCTGTACCTATACCTGTACCTATACCTGTACCTATACCTGTACCTATACCTGTACCTATACCTGTACCTATACCTGTACCTATACCTGTACCTATACCTATACCTGTACTTATACCTGTACCTATACCTATACCTGTACCTGTACCTGTACCTGTACCTATACCTGTACCCGTACCTGTACCTGTACCTGTATCAACATTATTATGTGTACTAATATAATCATTTATATTTGATTTATCATAATTATTAACATCTATACTATCATGAACACTTATAACGTTAAATATTGTGTTTTCATTTATTTTTTTTAGATGTGCATCATTATTAGGCATAAAAGACGATTCGGAAGCATGTGATGAAATAGATGTCTTGGCTGACATATCTATATGCAAAGAATCCATTGTTTTTATACCTTCTAATGTTTTACGTAAATTCTTTAACTTATGGTATATTAAATGATTTTTATTATTAGCTCTATTAATAATAAAATTGGATACAATAAAAATAGGTTCTAACCATGCATTAGAAAAAGAGCATATAAAATTTGTAAAAACTGGCCAATTTTTTTTTCTTAACATAACTGTTAAAGGTGCACAAGTTAAATATTTATTACGAACACATTTTATACTTAAAGTTTTTAAAGAAGGAAGTCTTGTTTGAGCTAATATTTCTAACGTTTTATCTGTTAGATGATGACAATAATCAAAATATAATTCTTGTAAATTATAAATAAATAAATGTTTTGTGTTTAATGATTCTAAATTATAAATCTGATTTAATATATTAGCAATTGTTCTATCTTTAATTAATGTACACATTGTAAAATCTAAACATAATTTTCTTTTAACTGATTTATGCATACGTTTATAAACTGTTGGAAATACATATTCATATAAAAATTGAGGATTATAACCTAAATAACTTGTAAATATTAATCTATTATTATGTACTTTATATTTTCTTTTATAAAAAAATCTACATGTTTGTGATAAATTAATTATTGTATGAACATCTAAAAATGGTTCAATACATTTAATATATCTTTTCCATTTATCATTTTTTCTATTCATATTATAATTCATTAAATTTTCATTATTTAATAATTCAGTAATAGTACCTCTTCTTACTGAACCATCAGCATTTAAATAACCATTTATATTTAATTTAAATAAATCAATCATGCTTATACTAGTAGTTTTATTTATTATAGCCGTATCTCCTTTTATTTGACTTAAACTTATATTATTAACATTTTTTTCATTGTTTAAATTATTTATTAATACATAACTACTATGATTACTATTATTTATCGTATTATCATCAACATTTACATTTTTTATATCAACAATGTTTAAGTTATTTTTTTCGATCGAATTAGCCTTAGACGTACTATTTAATTGGGAATTTGCATTTTCGGTACTTATAGAACTATTCAAACAATAACTATAAAAACTATTACAATTATTATAATTTTTTTCACTGTTATTTATACTACTATGTTCATTCTTTTCACTCTTTTTTATATTACTTGTATTATCAACAATCTCATTTGTATTATTACTTTTTAAGTCACCAGTTCCAACATCATATTTATTACATGTTTCTTTTTTACTCTCTACATTTTTATTTTCTACATTTTTATTTTCTACATTTTTATTTTCTACATTTTTATTTTCTACATTTTTATTCTCTACATTTTTATTTTCTACATTTTTATTTTCTACATTTTTATTTTCTACATTTTTATTTTCTACATTTTTATTTTTATTATCACTATCATCATATTGTGCGATAGTTTTAATATTGTTATTAAAAATTAAACTTAACTTATTTAAAAGATATTTATTTACTATTTCCTCTTGTAATGTATTATTTTCGACATTTGAGTCTTTATTTAACTCAATGCTCTTCATTATTTATGTCTTTATAACACCCGCTGATATATATATATAATGTATATATATATATATATATATGCCTATATAATGTATATGTTTATATAATATACATGTCTATATAATATACATAGACACATAATATACATAGACACATAATATACATAGACATATAATGTACATAGACATATAATGTACATAGACATATAATGTACATAGACATATAATGTATATGTTAAAAAGCTTGATTTTCGGTTCCTATCTATGCTATTTTTAAATACTATAACAAAACAAATGGTTTCTGTTATTTAATCTGAAGTTTTTCAAAATAACACTTTTTGTTTTGTTACCAACTTACGATTAATTTAATTTTTTTTTATAATAATTAGGTTTTATATGGTACTAAATGGAACAATTTCCCATGATGTTGTAAGTACAAAATATATACAAGCATATAAATAGGTATTTGCTTTGTTATTTTATTTTATTTTATTATTTTTTTTTTTTTTTTTTTTTTTGAAATAATCAAGCTTTATAAAATATGATATACAACTTATTATTTTTTTTTTTTTTTTGTAATCAATTTATACTTAAGTATGTTTATACATTTGCCATTATATATATGTATATATACATATATACTTATGACTAAATATTATGGACATTTATGTTGTATATACATACATATCAAATGTGACAGTTTTTAACATAACCAAAATTAAAAGAATTATTAGTGTGGTCCTCATATACGTATATAAATAATTATACATATACATATATATATATATATATATATATATGCATAAATTATGTATATTTTGATTATTTTTGTTTATTTAATTGTATTAAAATAATAATATATGGTTTAGTTGTGCTTACATGTGCTTTATTTGTGCTTGTATACACTTAAAAGATTATTTAATACATCCCATACATATTTTATATATGTTTTTCATAAACTTATATAAACTTAAAGCTTACTTATATATATTTATATATCTTAAGCATATTTATATATGCTCTACATAAGCTTATATACATTTAAAACATATATATAATACTTTAAATGTAGTTTTTTTTATATGTTTTTCATGTTTTTTTTATGTATATAAGTATGTTTTAAAAAAAAAAAAATATATAAAATAATAAAAAATATAAAGATTTTATATATTTTTTTTAAATTAACTAACAAACTGTTAGCAATATAACATAAACAAACTTGCATTTATATAACAATATTTTTGACTATTATTAATTAAATATTTATTATATAAAAATTAAAATGTATGTAAAATTAAAACGCATATCTATATATTATATATATGTATATATATTTTTGATATAAATGTATTAATTTGTTAAAATCATGATTACATAATATTTTATCAATAAAAAAAAAAATCAATAAATAAAAAATGAAATGTTTGTTATTATTGCTTTTGCGCTCATGATTTAATGAGATAACGATTTTATATTTATTTACTCATTTATTTAAAATCGCTTCGTAATAGTAAATATAATTTAAATTAAATATTTATTTTATTACATAGTGATTTCATTAATTTAAATTTGTCACATATTCATATATGAATAATTATATAATATTGTTGTAAATATTTATTTTTTTTCTTTTTTTTACATTCCTATCAAGAAAAAAAATATGTTTTCATTTATTGCAGTGACAAAAAAAAAAAAAAAAAAAATGTATATTTATGTTATTAAAAATTAAAATGAAATGAAAAAATATTAAAAAAATCGCAATTTAAAATAATTTGAAAAAATATATGTATATATATGCATGGCGCACTTTAGTTTTTTTTTTTTCAATTATAAGTTATACATGTATATATAAATATATATGCAAAAACTTCAGAAAAAAAAAAATGTATTTAAACGTTCGTTTGTTTTTAACTCTTTACAACACATATTTATGTGTTATTATGTTTTTTCGAACTTTCTTTAAAAAAAAAAGCTTTTAAAGTTACAAATTATACATTTATACATATATACATTTATACATTTATACATTTATACATTTATACATTTATACATTTATACATTTATACATTTATACATTTATATATATATGTGTACCAACCACGTTCTCATTTTAGTTACTCTAATTGTTTTAACTGAAACATTGCAGTAGTATACTTGGCTGAAACAAAAAAAAAAGCAAAGAAAATAAAATAAAATAATTTTTTTTTTATTCTTTTATTATATTTATAAAAATATAAGCCCATTTTTCAAAATATCTGTCACATCGTATGTTTCTTATACATACCTAGTTTTCAAAATAATAAAAATAAACACTAATAGTTTTAGTTTTAATATATATATATATATATATATATATATATATATATATATGTGTATGCATATGTATGCGAACTTCTACGTGTATTAATTTTGTGGGTGCAAATGTTTACAAATAAATATATAATAATTGGTGTTAATAATAATTAAGGAAAGGGTATAGATAATATGTATTTCTAACTACAATTTTTATAATTTTAATAGTAAAAAAAAATAAAATAAAATAAAATTATTTTTTTTTAGAGGTGTGTTATAATTTACACATAAGTACCTTATGCATTTATTTATGACTAACCTTTATGTATACATTTATACAACAGTTACACATACACATACCCATACACATACATATATGTATATATATTTATTTAAAAGCAGTGTCAGTATGTGATTACATAAAATAAAACAAAAGCAAAGTACTAAACAAGATTAAAATTTTACTTTTTTATTTAAAAAAGTAATTATTTTTTTTAGTAAGTATTGTTTATACATTGAATGTATAAATATAAACAAAAAAAAAAAAAAAATACATCGATCTACCATAAAAAAAATTTATATAAATATTTATAATAATAAAGTTATTTTATAGTGTTTATAAATTATGAATTCAACAAAACATGTTTTTTTTTTTTTTTTTTTTTTTTTACATTTCTTTTGTTACACTGATTAATATTTTATTTTAGAAAAAATTTACATTTGTATGAATGCACAATGTTTATATATGTATACATACATGTAGATACGTATACCTGCATATATATGTCGTATGTTGGCATTTATTTTTTTAATGTTTTTTTTTTTTAATTTAAATATATATATATATATATATATACTGTTATAGTTACAATTGTATTTTGTTATTGTTAGTATTTTGTAATGTTAGTATTTTGTTATTGTTACTTTTTTTTATTTTTATTATTCTCATTGTTACAATTGTCATTGTTCTCATTTTTATAATTTATTTATTTTTTTGTTAATTGATCTTTAATATAAATAATTTATAAAATCGAAATAATTTTTTATTTTTTGTTATTGTAACATTGCCATAGTACCATTTAAAATAAAAAAGTAAATTTATACAAGGTACAAACTACATATACTACAAATACATAGTTTTTTTTGTCAACATTCTTGTAGGAGCTAAAAAAAATTATATATAAATATGTGTACATATTTTATATTCACATATTGTATATTTATAATTTATAAAATATATTCATATATAATTTCATTTAAATGTGCTCTACATAATTTAATTAATTTTTTTATTTCTATTTTTATTTACTGTTATATTTTTTTTTTTTTTTTTTTTTTATTTCTATTTTTAAGTATATATATTTATATGTAGTACATGTAATTAATGTCATTAGAAAGGGAAATAAGCTGTACACTTACATAATTTGAGTTACAAATGTATTAGTATATTTATAAAAGGGTGTATTAAAAAAGTGTAGTTATATAATCATACAAAAGGAAGCGTACATATTATGGGAATTTTTATTTTACATAAATGTGTAAGTATTTTAAATGTATGAATATACACATTTATATATATTTCTACATGCTTAATATTTTTACATCAGATTTTTATAATTTTTTGATCAGCATTTAAAATATATTATTTTCATTAACAAAAAAAAAAAAAAAAAAAAAAAAAAAAAAAAAAAAAAAAAAAAAAA
>CABPSV020000553.1:0-13564 GCA_902459845.2 Hepatocystis sp. ex Piliocolobus tephrosceles
ACACGACAAAAAAAAAAAAAAAAAAAAAAAAAAAAAAAACCTTATACATATATACGCGTATAAAAATGTGATATACGTATATATATGTTTAAATGTATACATGCACTTTTTACATACATGTATATACATATATATATATATATATAAAGTATATATGTAAAATGTATACATTTATATAAAAGTATATTTATAAACTGTACCACTATAGCTTTACATTTTTTTTTATATTTTTTATAATTTTTTATACTATTTTTATACCATTTTTATACCATTTTTATACCATTTTTATGCCCTTTTTATGCCTTTTTTTTTTTTTTTTTTTTTTTTATTTTTAGTTAAAAAAAAAAAATTTTTTTTTAATTTATTGCGTGTGTATATACATGTATAAATAAATATATACGTGCATATATAAAGATTTACATATATTCATAGTCTTTGTAAATCTATTTTCAATGCATTATGTTTTTTTCATTTTTTTTTTTTTATACAATGTTTATATAAATATATATACACATACACATATATGTTTATATATATATATATATATATATATATATAAATAGTATTGTATATTTTTGTGAGTAAGTAAAATTTGAAAAAAAGGCACAAATTTAAGTATGTGAATAATTAGCTACACGATGGCCCATATGCGCGTATAGATATAACCACACAAGCAGTCATATGTATATATATATAAAAAAAAAAAAAAAAAAAAAAAAAAAAAAAAGGGAAATATATATATATATATATATAAATATATATATATATATATATATATATTAATATGCTTATACTTCAATTTCCATTTTTTTAATTTATTTTTTTTTTTTTTGTTAAAATGAAAATAAGAAAAACATGGTGCACTTTATGTCGTGAAAATTTTGATGATGGGGATGAATGTATTTTATGTAAGGACTGTAAAAAAAAGTTCCATAGGGAATGTTTATTGGCTGAAGGTTTAGTTACTAGTGAACAATTAAAAGATTTAAAAAATTATATTTGTTATCAATGTATGAATGAAGAAGATGATGTTATGGAAAATGAAGATAGATGTAAGATATGTAGAGAAAAATCATCTAATAGTATGGTTTTATTATTATGTGATGGATGTCCTAATAGTTATCATGTAAGTTGTTTAGGGTTACAAGCAGAACCAGAAAGTGAAAAATGGTATTGTCCAGTATGTAAACCTGAAGAACATAAAAATTTGGATATAAGAAGAATGCGGAAAGGATTTGCTATTGAAAATGTAAATGGAGATCATGTAAATTCTTCTACATGTTATGTATGTCAACGACCAGGTAAGTTATTAGGATGTGATTTTTGTCCAAATTCATTTCATCCTACTTGTTTGCCTGATTTAGATTTTGATAATATATCAGATCAATGGGAATGTCCATGTTGTCGTAATGAAGACCCTTTACAAAATCAAGGGCATAAACGTTGGACTAAAAATGAGATACAAGAGATTATGAAAAAACGACAAAAAGATTTAAATTTTTGGAGATCGAAAATTATAAAATATAGAAATAGATTTTTACTTGCTCATAGAAAAGATTTACAACCTTTTGTAAATCCAAGAATATTTTCTAATTTAACTAAAACATTTAAAAATGATTTTTATAACATAAAACATAAATTGAGTAGTAGTAGTGGTGGTAGTGTTAGTAATAGTACAAATATAAACGATGGTGGATATATAACTAGAAAATCAAGTAGGTATGATACATCAGATCGTACTAACGAACGTAACAATAATAATAAAAAAGAGTTAGATTTGGAATCGAAAGAATTTGATGAATATATTTCATCATTAGAAGATGAGGCAAATGAAAATGCAAATAAATTTATACAATCTGTTTTTTTAAGTGTTTATTATCCTAATGGTAAAAAAATTGAAAGACGCCCATTAGTAGATAGTGTTGAATTAAAACCACATCAAGAGGATGGAGTAGAATGGTTGTTAAAATCATTTTTAACAGGAGGTGCAATATTAGCAGACGAAATGGGATTAGGTAAAACAATACAAACATTATGTTTTCTCTCATATTTAAAATGTAATAAAATTGATGGTCCACATTTAATTGTAGTACCACTATCAACAGTTGGTAATTGGCTTAGAGAAATACATCGATTTACACCACATTTAACTTGTATTAAAATTTGTGGATCAAAAAATGAAAGAAAACATGCTAAAGAAGATAGATTAGCAGAAAAAGGTTTATATGATTTATATGTTACTACATATGAAACAGTAAAAAATGAAGAAGAATTTTTTGTGGAAACTATACCCAAATGGCAATGTATTATATTGGATGAAGCACATCGAATAAAAAATCAAGGAGGTGCAGTAAGACATTCTATGGATCGAGTAGTTGGAAATATGCGATTATTATTAACTGGTACACCATTACAAAATAATTCAGCAGAATTATTTACTTTAATAAATTTTATGTTTCCTGATATTTTTAAAAATTCAGAAATAATAGAACAAGCATTTATGCAAGCTTCTTCTGTTGGACCTAATGCAGGATCATCCTCTAATGTTGTTGTTGGTAGTGGTAGGGGTAGTAAAGATGATAATACTCGTACAACTGGTACAAATAGTATGATTAATGGTACAATAAATTCTAGTAATAATAGTGGTAATTCAAAACTTAATGTAAATATAGGGAATATTGATTTAAAATCGTCAATTAAGGAAGAAGATTTAAAAGCTATTCGTTGTTTATTAGATAAAGTTATGTTAAGAAGATTAAAAGAACAAGCTATTACTTTACCTAAAAAAATATTTCATGATGTTTGGTTACCATTAGGTTCATTATCTGCTCATTGGTATAAACGATTATTAGATATAAGATCTATGGTAGAAGAAAAAGTTAGTGTAAAAAAATTGTTAGGTTTGGTTATAAAAATGAGAATTATTTGTGGACATCCTAAAGGTATTGTTAGTAGACCATCTCAAATGGAAAAATTGTTTGCATTTTTTGAAGAAGAAAGTGAAGAAATAAAAGAACAAGTTAAAAATGATGCTATGAAATTAAGAAATATATCAGGAAAAGAACATATAGAATCATCTTCTAAATTAATTTTTATTGATAAATTATTATGTCAGTTACATTATGAGAATTGTAAATATGTAAAAAATTATGCAGCTTCTTACGATAAACATAAAAAAGAAGTAGCAGCTTATAACTATTATAAAATACAAGAACAAAATAATGCTAATAAAAAAAAAAAAGAACATAGTAGTAAATTTAAAAAAATTGAAACATTAGAAACATTTCCATTATATATGGAAATATATAATAGAGGTAAATTAGATTTTAAACCTACTGCAAATGATGAAAATATATTAAAAAAATTTATGAGTCCTGTAGTAGTAGATACAGATTGTCCTTATAAAAAAAGAAGATGTATTTATGATAAAGTAAAAGAATACATAAAAAATAGAAGATATCTTAAAGAAAAAAAAAAAAAAAAAAAAAAGAATCAAGACAAATCATCAGATGAGGATGAAGAGGAAGAAGAAGAAGATGTAACATTTGGGTTTGATAAATATTTTGCAAATACTATGGGAAAAAATGAAAAGAAACAAAATATTGATTATAAAAAAAAAGGTAACAAACGTGTTATGTTAGAATCGGATGAGGAAGATAGTGGTGCTGGGTATAGTGGTGCTGGGTATAGTGGTGCTGGGTATAGTGGTGTTGGGTATAGTGGTGCTGGGTATAGTGGTGTTGGGTATAGTGATGATGGAGATGCTGATACGGATGGTACAACTGGAAAAAGTAACAACGATAAAACGAAACGAAAAGGAAAGGATAAAAATGTAATAACATTAAGTAATAATTGTAAAATGATGAATATAAAACATTTTTTTAAAACTGATAAAAAAGAGAATGCTACTTCTGGTAGTAGTGTTAGTACAGAGAAAATTGAAAAAGTTGGAACGGATATGGAAAAAGAAGAAAAGGGAGGAAATAATACGAATTGTACAGTTGTTAGTGATATTGTAAATAAAAATGATAATACTACTACTGATAGTGATAATAACAAAAACAAACTGAATGGTGATGGTGGTATTTCTACGAATGAAACAATAAATAGTGATCAACAATTTACTAGTAGTAAGAATATATCTAATGACAAGGTGGAAAAGGTGGAAAAATTGGAAAATATGGAAAAATTGGAAAATATGGAAAAAGTGGAAAAAGTGGAAAAATTGGAAAATGTGGAAAAGGTGGAAAATGTGGAAAATGTGGAAAAGGTGGAAAAGGTGGAAAATATGGAAAAAGTGGAAAAAGTGGAAAAAGTGGAAAAAGTGGAAAAAGTGGAAAAATTGGAAAATGTGGAAAAGGTGGAAAATATGGAAAAAGTGGAAGTGAAAATGCATAAAGTTTTAATATTCACACAATTTCAGTTGGTACTGGATGAGTTAGAAGAATATTGTAAATACAGATGTTGGAAATATATGCGTTTGGATGGATCTACAAATAAATTAATTAGAGAATTGGACATACGAGAATTTAATTTGAGTGATAGTATTTATTTCATTTATTTAATTAGTACAAGAGCTGGTGGATTAGGAATTAATTTAACAGCAGCTAATCATGTAATAATGTATGATGAGGATTGGAATCCTTTTATTGATTTACAAGCTATTGAT
Organism: Hepatocystis sp. ex Piliocolobus tephrosceles; assembly: GCA_902459845.2. Lineage (NCBI taxonomy): Eukaryota > Apicomplexa > Aconoidasida > Haemosporida > Plasmodiidae > Hepatocystis > Hepatocystis sp. ex Piliocolobus tephrosceles. Next base: position 4,670 of record CABPSV020000553.1, read on the forward strand.
AGAGCTCATAGAATAGGTCAAAAACGAGATGTAAATGTATGGAAATTAATGACAGAGTGGACAGTAGAAGAAAGAATGGCATTTCGACGAGAACAAAAATTAAAATTGGATAAATTAGTTGTTCAAACACAGGATGATAGTGAAGAAATGTTAGATACTTTTGAAGAAAAATTATCATCTGATGAGATAAGAAAATTAATGTTACATGGTAAAGCAGCTATACAAAATATGAAAATACCAGATACAACCGATTTTTTTTTAGAATTTTTTATAGAACGTGGTCGTAAACAATTACCTGTTATAAATGGAGTAGATTTAGAAAAGGAAGAAAAAAAAACAATAGAAAAAGAGATTAGAAATGAATTACATGATGGCGATGTATGTGTTCAAATGGGTAGAAGAAGAAAAAAAAAAAAAAAAAAAAAAAAAAAAAAAAAAAAAAAAAAAAAAAATAAAAAAAAAAACTGGAACAGCAGCAGTAGCCAGTAGTGGTAATAGAAGTGTTGCTACACCAAGTGAAGATATTGACGATACTACTGAAACAGAAGGTTACAAAGGAAAAAAGAATAAAAATAAAACAGGTGATGGTGGTGATGGTAGTGTTGTTGATGATGGTAGTGGTGTTGATGATGGTAGTGGTGTTGATGATGGTAGTGGTGTTGATGATGAGGATGATGAAGAAGATGAAGATGATGAAGATGATGAAGAAGAAGATGAAGAAGAAGATGATGGTATATGTATTGATGAAATTATGATGGATGAAGCAGAAGAGGTAGGTATACAACATAGTTCAACTACAAATTTAAATGAAAGTAGTCCTACATTTGGTGATTCTAATGAACAATTGTTTTCAAATAATAATAGTAGTAGTGCTGGTTTAGGAAGTAGTAGTAGTAGTAATACTATGAAACATAAAAGTATGATAAATATAAAAGATCGTGATAAAAATAATAAAATAGGAACAAGTAATATAAACGAAAATGACAATAATAATGCTAGTAGTAGTAGTAGTACGACTCGATACCAGTCATCACAGTTAGTACATAGTGACACAACTTTATGGAGATCTGTAAGAGAACGAAAGAAGCCACAGAATATGTATACACCAGAATATTGGGGTCGAAAACAGGAAGTAAAACAAATAAAACATGAATATAGATGTTTTATTTGTAACAATACTAAAAATTTTAAAACAATAGTAAAAGATAGATATAATAATGATATAGAAATTGATTATGGTGATATGATTAATTGTTTCCGTTGTCCTAAAACATATCATAAATTATGTGAAGGAATAAAAGATGAGAATGTAAAAAAAACATGGACATGTAGTTGGCATGAGTGTTGTTTATGTTTTAGAAAATCTTCACAATGTGGAAATTTATTAATACATTGTGCTACATGTCCAACAAGTTTTTGTTATAATTGTTTTCCTCCAGATTATGTAAGATATTATGTTGGTGAAGAATATTACCATAACTTACGACAAAAAGGAGTAAATTTTACACCACAAAATTGGGTTTGTTTTTTATGTTCGAAATGTAAAGCAGTAGAAGAACAAAAGAGGAGACGAAAAATGACAAAAGAAGAAAAAGAAAATGAAAAACAATTACAAAAAGAATTAAGAAGTCAATTACATGATAGTAAACAAGAAGAATTAGAAGCAAAAAAAAGAAAAAGAGCACAACAAATGGAAAGAGATAAATATATAATAGAAAATAGAAAAAAAATTGATGCATTAGATCAAAAATATGAAATACAATTACGTAATGCTTATCAGAACTTATTTCCTCCCTTATTTTTAAAAGAATTAATAAGTAGAATAGAATATGCTAAATTATTAAAACAAAAAGGAATTGAAGATGATACGCCTGTAAGTCCTGCACAAGGAACAACAACACCAGCAGGAAGTTCTATAAATTCGCATACAGCTACTGCTACAGCACAATCAGGTATAGCACAAGAAGGTACGACAACTAATACAGCTACTACAACTGCCGGAGCTACTGGAGTTACTGCAACAACAGTAGCAGATGGTACAAATACAACATTAACTAATACTACACCTAGTAATAAAAAAAAGTCTACTACATTTTTACATACAAAATTACCTAGTAAATTATTAGTATTATGTGAAAATTGCAAACTTCCATGTCATGCTAATTATAAATACCCAGGAGAATGTTGTTACCCATTAGAACTGGACAAATCATATTTTTATGCAAATTCTTCATTTAATCCTGCAAATATGTCACCTTCTTCAAACAGTAATAATAATAATAATACAGTTAGTAACACTTGTGATAATAGTAATGCTATTAAAGATTTTATAAGAATGGATACAAATATTATTTCGTCACAAAAAAGTACTAATTCGGAAAAAACAAGCGAAGTTAATAAAAATGGTACAGTAGATGTAACAGCAACAATAAGTACTGATGGTACCGGTTTTGTAAAAGGTTATGATCATCAAATTGGGTTTTGTAAATTAAGGGATAATTTAACTATAACAGGTTCTTCTTCTGCTGGTGGTGTTTATGATGATGGTGGTGTTGGTGTTGGTGTTGGTGTTGGTGTTGGTGTTGGTGTTGGTGTTAGTGGTGGTGTTGGTGTTAGTGGTGGTGGTGGTGTTAGTGGTGGTGTTGGTGTTGGTGGTGGAAAAAGTGATGATAGTTATTCTCCTCCTAATAAAAAAATAAAACTAGAGAATGTAGAACAGAAAAAAAATGAAGATTCATTTAACAGTTTAGAGACAAATGGATTGAAAAAAAATGAAGATACAAAAGAAGAAGATATTAACAATAATATAAATACTAGTGGTGAAAATCAAAATGAAATAAAAATTGAAGGACTTGAAACAAATCAAACAATGACAAATGAAAGTGCATTAAAAGGAAAAACGAGACGATTTTTAAGAGCTGTATGTTCTAAATGTGGAACTGTACAATTAGGTAAATTAGCTCATTTTAGAAAACATTGTGATAAATTAACAGAAGAAGAAAAAAAAGAATATGAAGATAAAAGAGAAAAATTGAAAGAATTAATTGATCGTTTAAATAATAAACAAAATAAAGATGAATATACTGAAGAAGAATATAGAAATATGTCTGTTTTCAAATTTAAAGGTTTATATACACATTTACAAGATAAAGCTGATAATATATTAGAAGATTGTATTAGAGAAATGAATTGGCATATGTTAATATCTACAAAAAAAAAAACTTCGAAAAAAGAAAAGGATTCGAAAAAAGGAAACAACAATGGTGGTAACAGTGGTGGTGGTAATGGTGATAACAGTGGTGGTGGTAATAGTGGTGGTGGTAATAGTGGTAGTGGTGGTGGTGGTGGTGGTGGTAATGGTGGTAGTCGTAGTGGTGGTGGTAGTACAAAAAAAAATAAAAAAGATAGTAGTAATAGTGAAAACAATAATGATAATACAGGAAGTAGTAATAAAAACAAAGAAGAGCAAGGTACAGATAAAGGAGAAGGAAAAGGTAAGGGAAAAGGAAAAGGAATGGGGAGTAAAAAAGGATCATATGGGAAAAATAACTCTTCTACTACCACAGCAAAATTATCAAACTTTATTTTTAGTAAAGAATTAAACAGTATAAAAATGAAACATTTTAATAGTACAGATGTTATAGAAATAAAATGTGAAAGTAGTGATGGTGGTAATAGTGGTAGTGGTGGTAGTGGTGGTAGTGGTGGTGGTAGTGGTGGTGGTAGTGGTGGTGGTAGTCGTAGTGGTGGTAGTGGTGGTACAGGAAATATGTCGGACGAAATGGAACATTTAATGAACAACCATGAATTACAAAATGAATCACAAAATGAATCACAAAATGAATCACAAAATGAATCACAAAATGAAATAAAAAATGAAATAAAAAATGAAACAAAAAAAAGAAAAAAGAATGCAATAAATGTGTTACAAAAAAAAAACAAAAATAAATATAAAAATAAAAATGATAGTATGAATATAATGAAATGTATGAAAGAAGATGAAGAAAGTGAAGGCACTGGAGGAGATTATTATAACAATGGTGTTTACATAGCAGGTTTGAATGAAGCTGTTTTTGGAAATGTAAATGGTGTTTGTTCTAAACATTCATATGATAATACCATATACACAAATCATACATGTGTTAATGGTGCTGATATTAAATACAAACACAAACAAGTTAAATCGAAACAAAATAAAAAAGAAAATTCTATAAATTGTAGTAATAATTATTGTACTAAAAAATATAAATCGGAAATTACTTTTAATCCATTTCATGAACAGTTAATGAAAGATGCACATAATACGAATTTTATAAAAGATTCATTTAATGATGAATTTTTATTTAAAGCAAAAGAATTTTTAAGAGTAACAAAAAAAAAATTATTAAATAGTTACTTAAATGAAAATAACAATAATAATAATAATAATAATAATAATAATAATAATAATAATAATAATAATAATAATAATAATAATAATAATAATAAAAAGAACCTAAACCCATTCGATAAAACAAATAATTGCGATTTTATTTTAAATCAATGGAAGAAGTCAATAAAAATTTATATATCTTGGTTCCCAGAAATTATTGAAGACAAATATAAATCTAAATGTTTTTCTTCAGCAACTTATTTAGTGTTTCATGTCGTTGTACCTGAATTTGAAAACAATACATATGATGAGTATACAGAAATTTTAACAAAATATAATAATTATGATTTTTATAAAATTGTTGAACATGTAAATAATGTTATTAATAAAAAAAATGATAAAAGATATGGTAGTAACTACATATTAAATCAAAGTGACATAAATTCATCAAATGTTTTTTCTCATAGTCACGAAAATGGTAATTTCCATAAAAAAAATTATGAACAGACAGGTAATATGATAAAAAATGGACAAACTATGAATTACAAACAAAATGTGGATAATCCGATTGTAGTTAATAACAAATATGAAAAAGTGATAAATAATCAGATAGAAAAAGAGAAGGTTAAAAAAAATGAACAGACTGAACAGATAGAACAGGAGATGAGAAATCAGAATGTAGGATATGATGAAATGTACATGATAAAAAATGATGAAAGTTTATCTTTTGAAAAACAAGGGGTACAAAAAAAAGATAATAAAATAAAAAATAACAAAAATGATAAATGTGTTAATAATAATCACATGATAGAGTATTGTGTTAGTACGTCCATAGGTAATGATAGTGTTAGTGGCGGGAAGAGTAAAGTGATAAATTTAGTTCATATGATAAATGAAAATAATTCCGAATTCATGGAAAAAATAAACAAAGAAAATGAACATGTTAATAAATTTAACGAAAAAAAAGAAAAAATATTTGTTTTTTCTTTTAACGTATTAGATTTAAAATATAATGAACAAGTAAAAAAGTTATTAGATGATTGTATGACCGAAAAAATGATTTGTTCACAGGATCAACCATATAATATTAGTAAAGATATGATAAATAATTTGAATAGTAGCGATAGTAAAAATATAAAAAGTCCGTTTTTATTTGTCGTGTACGATTTAAAACATTTAATACACATTTTTAATAATATAAATATAAAATTCCCAAATTTCAGTAAAGTTTTTGATATATATATAATGAGCTCATTACTACAAATTTCACAACGAGGTGATAAATTACAAAACATATTTAATGAATACTTAAATGGTAGGAATACATCACTTATTTGTTATAATTCAAATAAAATGATAAAAAATATTGAAAAATATTTTTCTTCTTGTTTTTTTATGCCCCCTGAATATTCAGATGTATTATCAGGAAGGTATGGTATTTTTGGTTGGGGTAAGTACCAAAAAAAAAAAGTTAATTTATCTAATAAAACAGTGACTCAACATGTATTAAAAGAATGTTTGTTTGGTAATAAAATTGCAGGAAGTGATCACATAACTGATATGACAGCTACTACTGATGTTGGTAGTGGTAGTAGTAGTAATAGTAGTAGTAGTAGTAGTAGTAGTAGTAGTAGTAGTAGTAGTAGTAATACCCATAACACGGATCAAGAACAAAATGAGGATAATAAAAACGAAAAGGGGGAGACAGTAAAAAGTAGCAAAAAAAAAAAAAATAAAGGAAATAAAGGAAATGAAGGGAATGAAGGGAATGAAGGGAATAGCGAAAATAAAGGAAAAAAAGAAAAGAAGGAAAGCAGTTTTTCGTCTAAACTAAAAAAAGATTATAATAACGAATTATGTTATTTAACTTTTACACATGTACAAATACAAAATATAAATAATATAAAAAAAATTATATTCGGAAATAAAAGAAGTGTAAACGAAATTACGAAGGAAGACATGATAAGCTATTGTGTATCAAGGAACTTATGTTTAATTATTTTGTTTGATTATATATTAAATATATTAAAACAAAATATATATCTTTTAAATATATATGTTAAGTTAGAACAACCACTAATATATTCTATTAATCAAATGGAACGAGTAGGTATTTTTTTAAATAAAAAAAAAATAGAAAAAATAGAGGAAAGCTCAAATAATCCTTTAATATATAAAAATAAAATCGAAACACTTTGTAACTGTAATATAAACATGAATTCTTCTAAACAAGTTTCTTCTTTGTTATATAGTAATTTGGTGGAGTTGGTCAGTAACAACGAAACCTTACCCGTAGATGTACATTCCTATCTATATGATACTACACCACTAAAAAATAATATTACGGATGGAATACAAAACCAGTCTATAGATATGAACGGAAAGGGATTTTATATTAACAAAAATAATATGTATAAAACTGGGAATAAAGTAATACCTTTTTTAGGTTCTGCAGGTACAAAACGTGATAACAACTTTAACCACATGGGAAATAACTCAAAAAACAACTCACTAAACAACTCACTAAATTATCCAGCAAAACAGATTCCTTTAGCCAACACTATCGAACAAAACGAACTGACACGTAACAATGACAACAATTTATTAATTTCAATGGAAAATAAAAAATCTCATTTTAATATGACAATAAATGAAATGAAAAAAAATAAAAGTGTTCAAACAAATAATAAGATGTTAAAATTGATTGTAGATGAAATAGATAAAAATATATATATAGATAATAAAAATAAAGAAAAAATAAAAAAAATTATAAACAATATAAAATTGTATAGAGAATCTAAAAAATTATTTCAAAATTATATTGAGAATTTACCTAAATATATACAAAAAGAAACAAATAGAATTCATTGTAATTTTAATCAAATTGGTACTTCAACAGGTCGATTATCATGTGATCAACCAAACCTGCAAAATATTCATTCGAAATTTCGGTGTGCTATATCAGCTGAAATAGTTGAAGATAACACCGTTCATGGAATACAAAATAAACACATAAAAAAAGAGATTGTTAAAAATGGGAATACAAAGTTAGCTGAAATGGATACAAACAAAAATGATACAAACAAAAGTGATACAAACAAAAGTGATACAAACAAAAGTGATACAAACAAAAATGATGCCAGCAAAAATGATGCCAGAAAAAATGATGCCAGCAAAAATGATGCCAGCAAAAATGATGCCAGCAAAAATGATGCCAGCAAAAATGATGCCAGCAAAAATGATACAAGCAAAAATGATGCCAGCAAAAATGATGCCAGCAAAAATGATACAAGCAAAAATGGTGAAAAAATAAACTTACTTATGCCAAACGCAGAAATATGTCCTACTTCCAAAGAGAAAAAGAACAAATTTATAACTTTTGATTATAGACAAATGGAATTATTTGTTATGGCTTATTTGAGTTTTGATGTCCATTTATTGAAGTTATTAAGTTACAATGATGTTTTTATTGAAACAGGAAAAATTTTATTTCATACCAACGAAGTGACTAACGACTTAAGAAGAATTACAAAAACTGTTCTTTATGGTATATTATATGGTCAAACAGAAAATGGTTTAGCAAAAAGTTTATTAATAAGTGATAAACTAGCTAAAAATTTGATTGATAGTTTTTTTCAACATTTTCCTAATGTATTTAAATTCATGCAAATGCAAAAATATTTAGTAAAAAATATAAATTCGGTTTATACTTTAATAGGAAGAAAGAGAAATATTGATTCAACAATTAAAAATAAATATAGAATTGGAATGAATACACCAATACAAGGTTGTGCAGCAGATATAATGAAATTTGCTCTTCTATCGTGTTCTACTATATTATCATATTTTGATACTAATCCTAACAAAAATTATAAATTATTACATGTTAATAATATTGATTTAAATAAAATAAATAAAAACAAAGATTTCCTAAATGCAACAAAATTAATATTACAAGTACATGATGAATTATTATTTGAAACTGAACAAACAGCTACAACACCTATTATACAATTATTTACACCTATCCTTGAAAATGCATTCTATAATTTAATACAATATACTAATACAACAGATAGGTTATTATTATTATATAATTATATGCATGATCATATTTCTATTAAAACTTATATAGACGAATTAAAAATAATAAATATGGAACATATTACATTGGATGATAACTATAACTCCTCTTCTCATAATTTGCTTCGCAGCGGTATGCACAATTTTAACAAAGAAACAATAGATAAAATAATTTTTAAAAATTTTAGTTTTATTTTGCCAGTAAAGGCTGAAATGGGTTACCATTACAAAGAATGTTCCTAATTGTGGTTCATTTGTTTGGGGCACAACTTTTGTCATGTCTGCTTGTTAATTTTGTAATTTTATAATTTTGTAATTTTATAATTTTGTAATTTTATAATTTTGTAATTTTATAATTTTGTAATTTTATAATTTTGTAATTTTATAATTTTGTAATTTTGTAATTTTGTAATTTTGTAATTTTATAATTTTGTAATTTT
>CABPSV020000554.1:0-13532 GCA_902459845.2 Hepatocystis sp. ex Piliocolobus tephrosceles
TCGTACACATATATGTATGAAATAGCTAGTATGTTATTTTACCCTAGTATAATATATATATATATATAGCTATATTATGTGTGTTATATATTTTTTTTATATTCTTTCCTTTGCAATGTTATATTATACCCAAGAAAAAAATATCGATTACAAATAAATATCGGTTACAAATAAATATCGGTTACAAATATGTGTAAAAATTTTTATTGAAGCGAAATATAAGTGTTTACATGATCGGTATAATTTCGTACACATATATGTATAAGCTCATTGTATAATAAGGACAGTATATTTAGTTATACTTACACACGAACAAGTGAGCGTATACATACGCATGTAATATACATACGTTCACTTATATACTTAGTATTCGTATGTTCAAAAAAAAAAAAAACAACAGCAAAAATAATAGAAGAATAGAAGAACATATAGTTTACGACAACACATACATGATCGCAGTTTTACAAAAATGGAGAAAGATATTAAAGAGGAATTGTTGTCAAGACTTATCTTTTTAAAAAATATCAGATTACAAGATTTTAAAAAGAAGAAGAAGATAGAGAGAGTAAAAAAGAGAAAAAAAAAGAAAAAGAAAAAGAAAAAAAAAAAAAGTGAAAAAAAAGAAAGTGTAAAAAAAAAAAGAAATGAAAAAATAAAAATAGCTATGTTAAGTATGAACAAAACAGAAGAAAATTATTTTTTAACAGATATATACCCCTTAATAAAAGTGTACATAGACACTTGCTCACCATGTTATGAATACAATAACACATATAAGATTAAAAAAAAAGTATTAAATATTTTATATTCAATGGTATACAAATTTGATAAAATAAAATATATCATTGAAATTTTTGACATTTGTTTAAAACTGATTGTAAGAGAGAATGAAGAATTCGCAATACTTTGTATTAAAATAATTACTGAAATATGTAAATTGCATAAAAGTGATTTACTATTATTTAATATATATAAATATATACATGTTATTTCAAGTTATATTTTATTAAGGTTTTACAAATTAGTTATTAAAAATGTAAAAAAAGGAAAATTTTTAAAATGCGGAATCAGTATTTATAAAAAAAAAAAAAATAACAACAGCAACAACAACAACAACTGTGGCAATAACAACAGTAACAACAGCAACAACAACAACAACTGTGGCAATAACAACAGTAACAACAGTAACAACAGCAACTGTGACAATAACAACAGTAACAACAACAATAAATGCAAATATATTAAAAGTGGTAAGGAGTCACTAAAAGTAATGAAAGAACTAATTTTGTCAAATTATATGGTCCTATGTTTATATCCAAAATTAATACTTAATATTGAAAAATACATAAAAATATTATGTAAAATTATTTCTTTTGTAAACATATTGGATTTTAAACATTGTAACTATATTTTTATTAATTTTATAAACTATAGTAATAATAAAATTTTAAAATCAACATGTTGTTATCATTTTTCGGAATCTTGCGATGCGAGTAATGAATATATACAGGAGAGAAATAAAGATACAAATGTTTCTGTTTTAAAAGATGTTCAGTTGATGGAGGAAATGCATAAAAGTTCTGTAAAAAGAAAAACCAATATAAATAATCAAAATAACGAATGTAATAACGGATGTAATAATGGGCAAAAAGCCGATAATAATATTTTACACAATACAAGGAGTAACAGTTGGAATAAAAATAATTTAAATTGTTATAATAATGGTTTTTTATATTTAAAAGAATTAAACACGGCATATAATAAATTATACTCCTATGAATACATAAATATAAAAAACGCAATAAATAATTATTCTACAAAAAAAAGTATATCAAATAACAGTGCATACATTGGTTTTAGTAATGTACAAAATGACAAAAGTAAAAAACGTAATTATAACAGTTTTCTTAATAAAAATGGTGATTTTCAGATGGGTTGTATTGATAGCGACATACGTTTTTATAAGAAGCAATATAATAAAGAACATAGAAACATGATAAAACCAGATCAAACATCTGGTGATGCAAATATTTTTCATAAAAAAATACATTTCTCTACATACAAATTGAATGTATCCTTGATAAAAGACATGATGGATTTGAAAAACATTTTGATTTATATATTATGCATTTTTTTAGATTTAAATGATAGTAATAAATTTATAAAGCTTAAAGAGTTCATAATTGAATATATTCTTAGTAGTTTAAAAAAAGATACACAGTATTTTACTATTGCGAAAATGAAAATATTTTTAGCAAATGTGCGATTATTATTACGTGATAATTTTAAGAATATTATGAAATATTATATGAAATATTTTTTAGACCCTCATACCTATGCGATTATGCTAATAAATAAAAATGAATGCTTAAAAATACATATTTTTTTATTAATGCATGATATATTTGTTTATTTTAAAAATGAAAATGCATGGAATTATAATATTATAAAGAGTTGTATTTTAAATTATTCTAATGTAATGAAAAAAGAAAAAGTAATTTTTATTCAAAATATTTGTATCACTCTATTAGTTTATATAAATGAGATATTGTTTAAAATAAAAAAAAGAAATGTGTATTATTTTTCACTATATTTTTACATCTTAAATATTATGTTATATAAAAGCCATTCATTAAAATGTGAATTGTATGATTTGTATTGTCATATTGTTAACTTATGTTATAGTAAAAGTTCTTCCTTTGGTCGTATAAAAAAAGGAAATAATGTCAAATATGGCTTATATCCTTTAACGAACAAGGTAAGGCGAAAAAATATAAAAGTGTATCATTACAATGCGAAATATAACTCGAATAATATTCCGTCGTGTGTACATGATTGTCTTTTAACGAAAGGAGGGGAAAATAGTAGTGACATTATGGTGAAGGGCATGCATACGCACACGTACACTATGAGTATGAGAAATGATAAAACGGGAAGAGTGGAAAAAAGGGGAAGAGTGGAAAAAAGGGGAAGAGTGGAAAAAAGGGGAAGAGTGGAAAAAAGGGAAAGAGTGAAAAAAAGGGAAAGAGTGAAAAAAAGGGGGAAAGTGAAAAAAAGAGGGAAAGTGAAAAAAAGAGGGAAAGTGGATAACATGGGGAGAGTGAAAAAACGAAATAAAAAAAAAATTATATATCCCAATTACAACTGTAATAATAAAAGCAAAAAATATGAAAATGTGCATAAACTTTTAAGGGAATATAAATATTTGTTATATTTTATTTTATCATGTACAAAAAATAATATTCATTATATTTATTTATATTTTAATAAAGAAGTTATAGCAAAATATCAAGAGATAGGGAGTGATGATAAAAAAGCCATTACATTTAGTTGTACATCCGTCTCACCAAAAGATAATATGATGAACTATACATGCGTAAATGGCAGAATGGGAAATGTAAGTGGGGACGGTGTACAAACGAACTACTCGAATGAGAACAATAATTTATTTAATCAAAACAAAAACGAAGTACAACAAAGTATTAATTACAATATTTGTGATAATAAGGTTACCTTAGAAAAACAAACTTTGAGCAATAAAAAAAGAAATGCGAATTTTGTCGCTTCGATGGAAGGGAAACGCAAAAAGGTAGAAGGCATACCAAATAATAATGAAAGTAATCATTTATTATTTTTGGAAAAGTACCAAAAAGGGTATAATGAATGTCCCAACCATGTCGGCTCCTCTAATAACATTTTGGGTTCTGTTAGTAATATTGATCACAACAGCCATGTAAACCGCATAAACCGCCTAGACTGCAATAACAGCATTAACCATTTTAATCACAACAACCACGTAAACCACCTAAACCATCTAAACCACATAAACCACCTAAACCACATAAACCACCTAAACCACCTAAACCACCTAAACCACCTAAACCACCTAAACCACTTAAACCACCTAAACCACTCCAACAACAACAATAACAATAACAGCACTAGTTATGCTAATTATGCTAATTATGCCAATTCTGGAATGGTACATAACAAAACACAACCTAGAAGTAACATCGCAGAAGTCGGTCTAAATGCTTACTTAAAAGATACAAATGCCTATAACCATAACCGTTTTTTATGTAATAACAGAATCCAGTCGAATACAGCAGAATTGAAACAATTTATAAATAAAGTACCATATAAACAATTTGAAAATAAAGTACCATATAAACAATTTGAAAATAAAGTACCATATAAACAATTTGAAAATAAAGTACCATATAAACAATTTGAAAATATATTTGGAAACGGGGCACAAAATGGGAGACAAAATGGGACAATAAATGGAATACCAAATGGAATACCAAATGGAATACCAAGCAGAATACCAAATGCAATACCAAATGCAATACCAAATGCAATACCAAATGCAATACCAAATGCAATACCAAATGCAATACCAAATGCAATACCAAATGCAATACCAAATGCAATACCAAATGCAATACCAAATAGAACACCAAATGGAATACCAAACTACACTAATCAACACAATAATGAAATATGTATATCGCCACTAAAAAAAATACCGTATAGTAGTAGTAATAATAATTCTTATTTTTTAAATAAATATAATTATTTTATTAAAAATGAGAACAAACCAAATAAAGTTAATGAAAGAAATAACAAACAGCACGTTGTTGAAAATGATTTTAATATAGGTAATGTGATACTAAGTGATTTGTATAACAACTTACATCATTATGCTAATAATAATGAAACTAAATCAAATAACTTTTGTTTTAATGATAATACTAATATGGGAAGCAGTTTTAATTTTGCTTCAAATGGTACAAACTCGGATAGGATGAGGTATATGGTAGTTGGCAATCATATTATTTTTGATGACAGCAATATTACCTACAATAACAACACTAGTTGTAATAACACCCTCTGTTGTAATAACGATGATGCGTTTAACCCGTTAAACAGCCAAACTAAATATTTTACTTCGAACAAATTTGTAAATTCTCAATTTACGCACAAGAATTTTGAAAATAAAATGAATAACAATAACAGAAATGAAAACATTGTATTTATACAAAATGATAATGTGTGTAGAAATAATATACATACATTAACTGATTCAAAAAAATTTAAAAGTGATAGTGGTGATAGTAGAGGTGGTAGTAACAAATGCATCTACAACCGTAGCAACAACTGTAGCAATAGGAACAGGAAAACAAAGCACTTCCATTTTTTCGAAGATATGAGTAATATAACTGATTTAAAATCGTTAAACGAACACAAATTAAATAGCTTTTTTTATGAATTGAATGACATGTGGTTAAAGGTCGTATATAAAATATTTTATCATATGGTTATATGTTCTATATTGTTTAGTTCGTGCTTTTCTTATGTGGTAATGAAAAATTTAAAAGTTGGTAATGAGAGAATTAAGGAAGGTGGTAAAGAAGGGGCTAAAATATACAACAATGACAGTAATGACAATAATGACAGTAGTGACGTTATCGATGATTGTAGCCATTATAACAACGATAGTTGTAATGGCATCTCTAATGTATATACAAAAATAAAAAATTTAACAAAAAAAGATAAAAAAAAAATTGCAAATTGTATAAATTACATTCAAAATGAAGAAAAGAAAATATTATTTATGTGCACTAATATTATAATATATTTAAGTAAAAATAATTTTTATGATTTGGTTAAATATTCAATCAATATATTATTTAAATTATTGTTTCAATATCCTCAGATATTTTATATTTTTCAAATATTATGTGCTTTAAGTAATACTAGTATGTTATTTTGCAGTATCTGTTTGAATTATATAATTAGGAAATTAAAAAAAATGGTACAAATAAAAAATAATTTAAAACCATTGTTTTATTATGATAAAAAATATAAAAATAAAATTTATTACCAGTTGTATGCATACAAACTGTTATATAAATTATATTCACCATATGATTGTTTAATGTTTTTCCAACCAAATAGCACCAATTACGAATCGAATGTCTTAACTTCTGATGAGTCCACTGACAGTAGAATGAAAAGGGAGTATACTAATACTAAGACGAAGGTGAACATGGTGAATAACGAACTTCGTTTAGTAAATAAAAGTAAAATAAAAATGAAACAATCGATTGAGCAAGATATGTGGCAAAAAAATGTTTTAAATGTGTCAATAACATCAGCCGGTAAACCTTATTTAAAAACTATTAAAAATGGTATATATGATAAAAGAAGAAAAAATAAAAAATATATGAATTTTATTTTTGAAGAACAAAACAAAAGGTACAATTTATTAAGTAATAGATATGTTATTGATAATAGTTTTGCATGTAATAAAGTGGGAAAAGGGATGAAAAAAATGTATGACCATGTAAATAAATATATGGGGAGTATCGATTATTTTGATTATAACATATTAGATGAATACAAAAATGAGAAAGAGGACATGGACGGACTTAAATCAAGCGTTTGTGGTGATTCTTACAGAAGTTGTAGTAGTTCCTGTAGTGGTAGTAATAAAAATACTAATTCGATGACCATTTTTAAAGGGGTTAAAAATTCTAATGATAAGATAAAATGTGACAACAATTACAGCAACAGAGTTGAAGAAAGTAAATTATATAAATCTAATGTAGTTAAAAAAAAAAAAAGAAACAAAAATTTCTTTTTTCATGATATATCAAAAAGTGATATAATAGATCCCTCTAATTTTTTATCCAATTATAGTGAGCACACGATTTTTGTGCATGAGAAAGTGGGTTCGTATGGGATGAAGAAACAGAACCAACTAAACAAAAAAAATCAGATGCATGTAAAGGAGGAAGTACATGAGGGGAATACGAATAAATGGAAACAATATCCTTGCTTTGTACCGCTTGACACGGATGGTGACTATTCAAATAGTAGCTTTTTATATTCAAATGGGACTGTGGACGTATTGAAGAAAAGTGTGGACGATTGTAATAACAGTATGGACGTATCTAAGAACAGCGTGGACGATTGTAATAACAGTATGGACCCTTGCAATAACAACATGCGCACTTGTTACGGGAATTCAAATTGTGTTACATCCTCAGTTAAAAACTTTAAAACAAAAATGGTAATACATAACATAAAGACAAAAAAGAAAGAAAGCATGTTTAAAAAAAAAAAAAAAAGGGTTTTGAAGGATTATATTAAAACAGATAGATATATCATAGGGCATAATTCGTTTACTATGAATAATACATTTCATATTTATTTGTCACATAACGAACTAATAATAAAAATAATGTCTTTAATTTTGGATGTGCTAAAATATTATTCTAATTATTATAATTACTTTTTAAAGGAATTAAAAATTATATCAGAAATATGTTTTGACCTAATATTAAAAAATAATAAATGTTTGGATATTCTACATTTGATCATGTTACTTTTAAAAACTTATTGTTTTGTATATATAGAAAAAGATTTTAAAAGTTGTAATAAAAAATTTTTTGATTTGTACTTACAAAATAAAAATCTATTTTACTCGGATGATTTTGGTATATCAAAACGTTTGAAATATATACTTTCTGATCAAAATGCGAAAACAAAAATCGAAAAAAAAAAAAAAAAAAATGATACACAAGAAAGGGAGTTAAAAAAGGATGATATCGCTATGGGTTATTATTTTCGGTGTGTAAATAGGGGCGGTACATCCTTAAATACGGAAACGTGTGTTGACGTAAATAAGGGGATATGTATGAACCCTAACAAAGATGAAATCGTAGAAACAGTAAAAATTGAAAACAATAATGAAACAAAGAGTGAATGTAATCTCATTGGATTGAATAATGAAGAAAATCATTTTACGATCAACATAGTAAAAAATGAGAACCTAGTTAATGAGGAAACGGAAGATAGTACATTATTAAACAAATCAGTGCACCCTGATTTAAGAAATAATGTAATGAATTATAATGGTAATGATGATGGTAGTGGTGATGGTCGTGGTGATGGTCGTGGTGATGGTCGTGGTGATGGTCGTGGTGATGGTCGTGGTGATGGTAGTGGTAATAAAAGTAAAGATAAAGACAAAGATAAAGACAAAGATAAAAGTGAAAGCAAAAATAATGGAAAAAAGAATGGAAAAAAGAATGGAAGCAATAATGGAAAAAATAATGGAAGAAATAATGGAAAAAATAAAGACAAAAATAAAGACAAAAATAAAGACAAAAATAAAGATAAGGTAGACATAATAACTAGTTTTATAGTACGCTTTGAAAAAAGC
Organism: Hepatocystis sp. ex Piliocolobus tephrosceles; assembly: GCA_902459845.2. Lineage (NCBI taxonomy): Eukaryota > Apicomplexa > Aconoidasida > Haemosporida > Plasmodiidae > Hepatocystis > Hepatocystis sp. ex Piliocolobus tephrosceles. The sequence goes on from CABPSV020000554.1 coordinate 8,234, forward strand.
TTTTACCATTTACCCAAGTTTTACAAAACATTTTTTTGTGAGTTATGTTTAAAACTACCAATTGAGTACTTTATGAATAAGCATTTTCATTTATATATGAAATCATTATTTGTGTGTTTAAGTTGTAAAAATATAAACAGAGTAAAAAGTGCTTTGGAATCACTCGAATTAAATTTATGTATAATTAATAATAAGTATGTAGAAAATAACTTAAGTTCAAATTGGTTTTATAAATATAAAAAGGGAAAAAACAAAAATGTTTTAAGTTGTTTAATTAAGTTATTAAAAAAAAACATGTCATTTGAATCTAATTTTGGTATTATATACGATCAGAAATATTATTTTAATGATCTCTATACAAAATTTGATGATACGTTTTGTCATCTCACTAGTAATGTACTTATACAAAAAGAAAAAAAAATTTGTACACAAGAAAAACATTCCATACATGTACATATGAATGAAATATATATGAAAAATGTTTTAACAATTATAAAAATATTATATAAGGTATACACAGAGAAGGGTTTTATCCAAAATTGTTATGCTAAAAAAAATAAAAACCAATCTAATCAATTGATTTTTAAAATCGGTTTTTTCTTGAAATCTTGTTTAATAAGAAAAGGTAAAGTTGAAGAAGGGAATACTGCGAAGAAACAACAAAATGGTTGTATAGTATCAAATTCATTGGCTAATATGGAGACAAACAGATTGATATGTGACAGTCGCATGTGCAACAAAAATAATTATATCAAAACGGTATGTAAGAAGAGAAATCATAAATTGAATGGTAACGTCAAAAGGTTCTCAAACAAAATGCAAAATGAAAAAAAAAAAAAAAAAAAAAAAAAAAAATGTGTTAAGACGCAGATAATGAAAAAAAAAAAAAATTCTATCAAAAAGATAAGGAAGGAGGAAAATAATCATAGTTGTGAAAGTTTCCGAAAAAAGGGAAACAACAATAGTGATATTGGTTGTAGTGGTAGCGGTTCTAGTGGTATTAGCGGTAGTAATGGTAGCGGTTCTAGTGGTATTAGCGGTAGTAATGGTAGCGTTTCTAATGGTATTAGCGGTAGTAATGGTAGCGGTTCTAGTGGTATTAGCAGTTGTAGTGGTTATAACCATAAAAACAAAACACATGCGATATTAACGAATGAAAATAATAATGATGGTAAAAAATGTATGAAAAATGGTAAAAGTGAAAAGAGTAAGTGCAATAAGAACATTCACACCACTGCAACGAACAACGTGACACAACAGGAATCATTGATTAATAGTGCAAGCTACTTCGGAGGAAATAAAAAAAATGACATTTTTTGCAACTCCAATGTTCATAGGAATGTTATACTTATGGAAGACACCGAAACAATTAAAAATGACAATTTTGAGAATATTTTAGAACATATAGATTTGAAGGAAAGTTTAGATTATTGTTATAAACTTTTAAAGTATACGAGAAAAAAAAAGAATTTAGAATATTTATATTATTATAAAATGGGTATGATAAATAAGAATAGAAAAGAGTTTTATATTTTAAAAAAAAAACAAAAAAAAAATAATAAAATAAAAAAGAATGAACAAAAAGAACCATTTTTAATTTTTAACTTTAATGAGTTTAAAAATGGTATGAAAAGGAAAATTGACAGTGTATATGATGATGAAAACGAAAAGGATATAGGATATAAAAAGACGAGGTTAGATGGGGACATATGTAATGATACAAATGGTGAAACGGATAACGACGAACAATTTGTATCTTGTCGATGCACAAATACAAAAAACGATTATTTGCATACAGATAGTAACATCCGACAGCAACAACAACAGCGACAGCGTGATCGTCGAAGTCACAGTCGGTGTAGCAATAGTGATAATGTTTCTGGTACCAAAATAGATTTCGAAAAAAGTAACATAGGTACATCTTTATCAATGAATAATTTAAAAAATGGAACTATAAATAAAAAAAGTTGGAATAGGAATGATAGTAGGTTAAGGAATAATGATAAAAGATTACTATACTTGAACGAATCTGATGTTTGTTTGGGGTGTATCCATACGAATCAAAGAGTTTACTGTTACAGAATAGTATTAACAATTTTTGTGTTTTTGTTTGATCATTCAAAATGTATATCTGAATATTACAAATATATGCTTAAAGTCGGTTTGATGAATAATGAGTTTAAAAAATATGTTGATGATAAAAAGGGAAACGAAAAGATACAATACCGTTTTGAAATATGCAAATGTAAAAAAAATATATGTAAATATTTATTTCTTCATCACCATTGTAATAGTAAGTTTATAAAAAAGTTGATGTATTGTTTTTTACACATGTTAATAGAAATAAACTACAAAAAAGAGGAGAAAAAAGAGGAGAAAAAAGAAACAAATGGGATGGGGGATATGAAAATTGCGAAGAGTTTTATAAATAAGTTTTATAATAAAGGGTGTTTGGAAAAACGTGTAAAAAGGTGTATAAGTTTATGCAATGACGATACGTGGAAAAACAAGTTAAAAATATTAGCTGATCAAGTCATTAAAAGAATTGCATTAATATTATCAAATCGTTTCGTATTAGCTAAAAATAATATATTTATTTATATAAAGAATCATATGAATGAATTGGATGTTTCTACTTTTGTATATACTTTGTGTAATATAATAAATTATCATTCTTTGTTCTTAGATACTGCTATATATGGTTTATATGTTATAGAAACAGTTTTAAAATGTATATTACATATACAGCCAGTTGAAATAAAAAAATGTATGCAAACATCTTTTTTTTCTGAATTATGCATATGTATATGTAATATATGTAATAAACCTAAAATAAAAAAAAAAATATTTGGTTTGTTACTATTAATAAGAGTTATTAAAATTTTACATCCACATTGGGTACAGTCAAATGTGTATAACATAATTTATGTTTTATTGTCTTGTTACGAACAATCTGAATTACAATATGAAATTATTACTAAAATCTTGTTAGAAGAATGTACTGGTTTAGTTTTTTCGTCTTTATTAATTGGTTATGTTGGAGAAGTAAATATGTACGTATTAAACAATATAAGACAAGTGGATTTAACATATATATATGAAATAAATAAATGGTATGTTGATGTGGTGAACCAGGTTGATGATAAAGAGCGCTTACTTTGCTTGAAAGAAATAAAAAATGAAAGCATTTGTAAGATACGCAGTGATACAGAGAGGATACGGGCTTTTTTTGCCAACACAGATTATGGTAATGTTAGTGGCGCTGGTCATATTAGTGGTGTTGGTCATATTAGTGGTACTGGCCATGTTAGTGGCGCTGGCCCAATTAGTGGTTCTGACACTGTAATTGACACTGTTATTGGTATTGATAGTAATGAGGGTGGTATATGTGGTGGTAATAATGGAGGTGATATAAGTAGTGGTAGTAATGGGGGTGGTATAAGTAGTGGTAGTAATGGGGGTAATATAAGTGGTGGTAGTAACGGTATAAGTAGTATTAATAGTGTTAATAGTGTTAGTAGTAGCAGTAGTAGCAGTGGTAGCAGTAGTAGCAGTAGTAGCAATGGTAGCAGTGGTAGCAGTGGTAGCAGTGGTAGCAGTAGTAGCGGTAGTAGTAACAGTGGTCACATAAAAAATAAACGATTTTTAAAAGAAACATGCTTTTGGTACGAACCTGATGAAATATTTACGTGGGACATATTGACAGGAAAAAAAAAAAACAAAAGGAACGACAGAGATATTGAAAAAATGAAAAGGTTAGTATTTGACATATTGGAAATATTAATTTCTAATTTGAAAAATGAATTTAAGAAAAAATTTATAAAAAAAGTTTTTGTTATTATAACAAAGATTTTAAACACAGATATAAGAGATATATTCATGTATAAATATTCGAATAAAAAAAACAATTTATGTTTACTTAATGTGTTTATGAACCAGTTTAATATTTGTAATTTTATAAAGTCTCCATTAAAAAAAAAAAATTGTTATCTTGAGATGTATTGTTTTTTATTATCTCAAAAACCGAGTGTTGTAATGAGGTTAGACGTAATTTTAACTTTAATTAAATATGTAGTACAAATAATAAAATATTTGGAAAAAACGGATGAAAATCAAAATCAATACTTTAATTTGCTTTTTAATGGGAACATAACTAATAGTTGTTCGAGTGACAACGTAAATATGAAATTGAGTAAAAAATATGGTTTAAACGTGATTTGTGAGGATGTGTCTGACAATGTACAGGGACTGGGTAATACAAACGAACTCGATTTTACACAAGAACTTGACAATATAAACGAAGAAGAGTTTAAACTTGTAATGCAGTATCCACACCATTCATCACATCCTATTTATGAAGAATGTACAACAAAACAGAGTTTATATAATGCGAGTTTATGCCGTAATAATAATAAAGCTATTTTGAGTAATATGCACGTTAATGATAAACATGTATATCAGCTTCATAACCATTCAAATGTTGATACGTTTTCAGAAATGCATATTAGCAAAAGTAATGATGAAAAAAAAAATAAAAACTTGCGCGAATTGTATGAAAAAATAAAAAATAAAAAAAGAAGTTACAGTTTACATAATAGTAAGAGCTATTTGTCTGCATCCTTGCCAAATATAAGTAATAAAAATAGTTATTGTAATAAAGGTAACTTTACTAATACTGCTAGTGATACTGTCAATGTTACTACCAGAATTAGTAATAATAAATATCCTAATGGCAACACAAATAGTAATGATAACAATAATATTAGCACTAGTACTACTGTTACTACTGGTACTGGTACTATTGGTACGACTAGTACTGGTACTACTGTTACTACTAGTACTGGTACTACTGTTACTACTAGTACTGGTACTACTGGTACTACTGGTACTACTAGTACTACTGGTACTATTAGTAATACTGGTAATAATAATAATAAAAGACTTTTTATTAGTGCGACAACACCAATGCTGCATAAAAATAATGATACAATGTCAAGTAGGTTTAATCAGGTTAATCACGACAAAGTTAATGGTTATGTTAATAGTTGTGTTAATGGTTATGTTAATGGTTGTGTTAATGGTTATGTTAATGGTTGTGTTAATGGTTATGTTAATGGTTGTGTTAATGGTTGTGTTAATGGTTGTGTTAATGGTTGTGTTAATGGTTGTGTTAATGGTTGTGTTAGTGGTTGTGTTAATGGTTGTGTTAGTGGTTGTGTTAGTGGTTGTGTTAATGGTTGTGTTAGTGGTTGTGTTAATGGTTGTGTTAGTGGTTGTGTTAGTGGTTGTGTTAATGGTT
>CABPSV020000555.1:0-13498 GCA_902459845.2 Hepatocystis sp. ex Piliocolobus tephrosceles
TTTTTTTTTTTTTTTTTTTTTTTTTTTTTTTTTTTTTTTTTTTTCTTCTCCCTAGTGTTGATAAATAAATACACTTAGTGTATATAAGAACAAAATAAAATTAAGCTAAATAGAAGCTATTTTTTTTTTTTTTTTTTAAGTTGCTAGTGAATTTTATGTGTATATACATATATATATATATATTTTATATATTCTATGTTTCGAGGCAGAATACATAGAACAAACAAATATAGATCCACATTTACGACACCTTTTCATTAGGGTATTTATAAATACACACATGTAACAGTTAAACGGTGCCTTACATAATATTATTTTTACTACTATTTTCTATAGTCTTTTCTTTAACTATTTGTACAATTTTTTACGCTATTTTTTATTTTTTTTTACATTTGTATATGTATAATTTTTTTAAAATGTACTGTTATTAAAAAAAAAAAAAAAAAAAAAAAAAAAAAAAACCACGACATTGACAATCTAATCATGGTATATAAAGATAATAAAAGTTCTAAAAAATGCTTGTTTGGTGGATTTGACGATTTTAAAATTAACTATTCTTATACTACAAAAAAAAATGCGTCTGGTTGTGATTTGACTGATAACACGACTAAAAGTTTAAGTGACGAAGATGAGGATAAAAATAGTGACACACAACATGATATAAAAAAGTTAATTAAAATTATAAGTAATAATGCTATTGATAAAAATTTTTATTTTCGAAAACTAAGTATGAGTGAACTATATAAAATATTTGTTTATTCTAATTTTTTAACAAGGATTTTAATTTTATATCCTTCTTTATTTTATTACTTTGAAAAAATAATAGAAAAGATAAAAAAAATAAAAAATGAGAGAGTTGATTTACCATTAGATAATGAACAGTTTATGTTTTCTTTTTTAAATTTAATTAATGAAGAAAAATATACTATATCCCATTCAAGTGAATATATCCAAAACAACCCAAATAATATAATTTATAACAATTACAATTTAACACATAATCAAAACATTCGCAACAAAATTGATAACAAAATAGATAACACTAAATATGTTATTAATTATACAACTGTAGAAACGTCATACAATAGTAATAATAATAATAATAATAATAATAATGATAATAATAATAAAAATATATATATGGACAGAGACAAAAATATTGAACAGGATGAAAGACAACCAATAAATAGTATATTAATGAATTTAGGCAACAGACAAATAAATAGTCATCATGTTATTGATGCGGGTACAGTTGTCGGGTCTAATGTCGGTACAGTTGTTGGATCGAATGTCGGTACAGTTGTTGGATCGAATGTCGGAAATAACATTAACAACTATAATACGCTAATAAACGAATATAATAATACTAATACAGAAAAAAATACGAACTACATTTTTAATCAAAATATGCTAGGACAAGGTAACAATTGTAATCTACTAAAATACGATTATAATTCTATTTATGAAAATAAAATAATTAATAAACAATTAAATTCTGTAAGAACTGATAATAATATGAACAACACAGATTCGACAGGTAGTAATAACAATGACGAAGGAAATGATAATGATAATATTATGTATACGAAAAATGTAGATACAGAATACAATTGTAATAATGTTAATAACAATCCTTTAAATCAAGGAATACCAAATATTTTAAAATCACCATTAGGAAAAGATGTACGTGTTTATAAAAACATAAATGAATATGACATAATTGAATTGAAAATAAGTACTTCTTTCAACAATAAGTATATATGTCGGTACATAGGTAAATACTTCGGCTTAGGTTTTAGCTTAGCCTTGGGCTTTGACCCATTCTTTTACATTATAATATGTTTTTATCATGTTACTTCTTCAATTGTTTTTTTCTTTTTTTTTTACAAATGTTATAAATATGTACGGTGTATACTAATTTTATTATATGCTAAATTTTATTATATGCTAAATTTTATTACATGCTAAATTTTATTATATACTTAAGTGAATAAAGCATTTAATTAGTATTTTAAAACATAACTTGGCGTTTGCATAGTTAACAAAAAAATAAACAGATCAAAGCAAAAGGTTTACAACTGAACAGTTGTACGAATTAAAATCAATAGGTAAAGTAAATTGTGAATATCACAAAAATAAAGGATTACGTATATGTGTGTACATTATCTTTATATTAAACATGGAAATATAAATGAAATATAGCATCTTCTTCTTTTTTTTTTTTTTTTTTTTTTTTTTTTTTTTTTTTTTTTTTTTTTTGCTTTTGCAGTATACAAATATAGCCAATGATGTAAATATATGCATTTGTAAAAAAAACAAAGAAACAAAAAGAGGTGGTGTAACTGTGTGTGAATCATTTTTTTTTTTTTTTTTACGTTATATACATTTTACTCTATATCAACACAAGAAATATATAATATAAAAAAAATTCTATAAAAATCGAAATAGTCACATAAATAAACATTAAATTTTTTTTGGTATATTTCAATAAATTTAATAACAATTATGTTTATATTTTTTTTTTGTTCAATATGCTTTTCATCATTTTCAAGTACTACGTTTTCATAAAGTTTTTTGTAATCTATATCCTTTTCTTGATCACAAATTATTTCTTTGTCATAGCTGAAATAAAAGATAAAAAAAAAAAAAAAAAAATGAAAGTGGCATAAAAAGTGGTATAGAAAATGGCATAAAAAGTAGTATAGAAAATGGCATAAAAAGTGGTATAGAAAATGGCATAGAAAATGGCATAGAAAATGGCATAGAAAATGGCATAAAAAGTGGCATAGAAAGTTGCATAGAAAGTTGCATAGAAAGTTGCATAAAAAGTGGCATAAAAAGTGGAATAAAATACGTAAACGCGTATGAATTAAACCCGTATTCATTAAATCATATAAAATAGTATATAAACTATATCAGTAATAAGTAGTGTAACAATAATATAATTAAATTTGTTAAAAATTAGATATATCATAGACGAGTGTATGGGTGTGTATGTAGTTATTTAGGTACACGGAATATAGTGGCGCACCAATAAAAAACTTACACATACATAAATATACATATATATCATAATTACGTTTTTTTTTTTTTTTTTTTTTTTTTTTTTTTTTTTTTTTTTTTTTTTTACTTGTAAAAAAGCCTGTGCATATATATCAAGGATTGTATTTTGTCATTGTAAAAAAAAATGGATAAAAAGAATAAAAAAATAAAATATTTTTTTGGGACATTTTTTAATAATAATTTATTAAAATATACATTTTTGTAATTTTGAAGTTTATTAGTCGTTTTAAACAAATTTTCAAATGTGTTTAAAATATAAGTAGTATTATAATCATTGTAATAAATAATAAATATTAAAGGTTTGATAATTTTATAATTTCCATAAGAATAATTTAAAAATAGTTGAATTTTATTTTCGAATGAAAGGAATGGTAATAAATAATAATAAAACAATTTTACGTAAATAGTATCACCATAACATGAAAAAAGTAAAGAATTCGCAATACGTACAATTTGATTTAAGTTATACGTTATATCATTATATGTATTTTTATTTATATTTGATAAATTTTTTATATCTATTTTATTATTTAATTTTTTTTTTACTAAAATATAATTATTTTTATCGACTGATCTCTTTACAGATTCGATTTTATTACTACTACTACTACTACTACTACTACTACTACTATTATTATTATTATTATTATTATTACTATCAACAATAATATATTCATTATGGTTAGCTATAAATGAATTTACTTTATCACATTTCTTTTTATCACAACTATTAGTAGTAGTATTATTATTACTATTATTTAGTAACATTTTTTCATCCAGTATATTACTCGTATTATTATTTTCTTTCTCTTCTGTAATTGATAAAAAATTTATATCAGATTTGTCTGTAAAATTTAAGTAAGAATTCATAAAATCATCTAAATAAAAATTATTCTCACATTTTTTGTTATTTCCACTACTCTTATCACTGCCACTACTCTTATCACTGCCACTACTCTTACCACTGCCACTTCCATTACCACTGCCACTTCCATTATCACTACCACTTCCATTACCACTGCCACTTCCATTATCACTGCCACTACCCTTATCACTGCCACTACCCTTATCACTGCCACTACCCTTATCACTGCCACTACCCTTATCACTGACATTGTCATAAATACCATGTTCTATAATATCATTATTCATACTAATTTGTAAATTATTATTTTCCAATGTATTAAAAAAGTTATTATTGTTAAACTGATCATTGTATAAATCATTATATTCATTCTCATTGTTATAAAAATTACTAATTATATTATTAACTGAATCAGTTTTATTAATTTTATTAGTTTTACTTAATTTATCAGTTTTACTTAATTTATTAGTTTTATTAGTTTTTTTAGTTTTATTAGTTTTTTTAGTTTTATTAGTTTTTTTAGTTTTATTAGTTTTAGAAAAATGTTCAGTAACTGTAGGATTATTTATTATTTGTGAATAACAACTGTTACTACTACATAAGCTATTATCACTATCACTAACATTTTCATATTTATTTGTTTTAATATTTTTTTTTAAAAATTGAACATTTTTTTCCATTTCTTTACTTGTATTTATACTAAAATGATTCATTTGATATGAACATGTGTCGGGTAATGCTATTTTTTTTTTATTGTACTGTTTATATAAAAGTAATAAAAGAATTTTTAATTTCAATTCAAAAAAATAATAGTATGGATAAAGAGAAGAAAGTAGTTGATCTATTAATATTAATATTTTAATTAAATTTTTTGAATTATATAATATATATATATCTATATAAATACTATGTAAAGGGCATCTTATTAATATTAATTGTGAAATTAATAATTTTAATTTTTTTGATAAATGTTTTGGGTATGATAAATTAAATAACATGTGAAATGTTTGCAGTATTTCTTCATCACTCTCCTTATATATTTCAATTTTTTCATAATTTTTAATTTTGTAGTTAGATATGTAGCCGTTAGTATACCGATCGGATATATCTGGACCATCTTTTATTTTACATTTATTAACATTATTTATTAAAACATTTCGTAAAAAAAATAAAATGTCTTTTATATGTATTAAATATAAATCTACAGCAGCAGGCTCTCGAAATGCCTCCATGTTTTTGCATTTGTGTGCCTCTAATTGTTTTATATCATTGTTGGATAATAAAAGATTATAAATATAAATAAAAAAAATAATACTATTCAGTTTAATATAATTGTAAAGAAAATATAATATTTTTAAATATAATTCACTATGGTAAAATTGTTTACCACCTTTTAAAAAAAAAAAATGTATTAAATTTAAAACTCTTTCAATATAAAAAGTAGTTTTATTTAGTCCAGATAAAACCAAAAATAATAATTTACCTGCATTTTTAAATGATTCTAAATTATTATCTAATAAAAATTCTAAAATTGTTGATTCTATATTTATGTAATAAATATATGCTACGTTCCGACTTTGTTTTACTCTTCTATATTCATATAACTCTGTGAAGTTTTTTCTGTTTAAAAAAGAATTCTTATTGCCATCTCTTGGCTGCTTTTCTTTTTCTTTTTTTAACATTATAACTAATATTACATTGACAAATTCATTCGGTTTATGCTACATATAAACATATACATATATATATGCTCAACGATTTACTAATAAAATGATAAATATAAGAAAATAAAGTAAAATAAAAGGATGGGTGTATTAAAAAAAAAAAAAAAAAAAAAAAAAAAAAAAAAAAAAAAACATATATATTGAATAGCATTTAATTAAACATTGTCAATGGTTCAAGGCGCGCAATAATTAACTGATAAACACAAGCTGTGTTTGTCTTCACATATGAACCCTAAAAAAAATAAAACAATTGAAACTGTTTAAGCAGTTTAAACAATTGACACTGCTTAAACAATTGATACTGTTTAAGCACTTGAAGCACTTGAAATAATTGAAATAATTGAAACAGTTGAAAAATTTGAAAAAACTGAAAAAACTGAAAAAACTGGAAAAACTAAAAAAAATGAAAAAATTGAAAAAACTGAAAAAAATTGAAAAAGTTGAAAAAGTTGAAAAAGTTGAAAAGATTGAAAAAGTTGAAAAGATTGAAAAAATTGAAAAAGCTAAAAAAAAAGAGGAAGTAAAAACAAAACAATCGAAACTATGTTTTTGGTTAACCTTAAAGGGCAAAAATAAAAAACAAACGCTGCATTTTGTTTATTCAGTACAATACAATTTTCATTTTTTTTTTTTTTTATTTTTATGTTCTTATTATTTTTAATAACTAATTCCTTTGCATAAAAAAAAAAATAAAAATTATGTATTCAGAACGTAAAAAAAAAAAAAAAAAAAAAAAAAAAAATTGAAAAAAAATTTTGAAGAAAAAAATAAAAAAAAATTGTAAAGAAAAAGAAATAAAAAAAAAAAAAAAGTTAAAAAAATAGAATTTAAAATAGAAGCTAAGGATAAGGCAGAAGAAGTAAAATATAGGCTAGAAGACTTTTAAAAACAATTATATATAATAATATAGTACATATTGTTTTCACTATAACAAATTAAAGAGGGGTTTAATACATATAATGAAATAAAGCTACGCATTAAAAAAAAAAAAAAAAAACTATAAATAATTTGTAAATATGTAATAATGCATTTAGGCTAGTATTATTTATTTTTACCTTATTTAAATTGCACATTATTTATACATTTTTGACAAACATATATATATATATATATATATATATATCACAAGTTTGTATGTAATGAACTGTTTTCAAAAGGCTAGAAAACATATATAAGAAAAAGTTGTTTCCAGATAAAATATTATTTTGATTTTACTTTTTTTTGCCGTAAGTAGGTAATATATATATATATTTAGTTAGAATTTGAATCCCAATCAAAAAAGAAAAGAAAATAAATAATAAAGTTTATCATAAAATTTAAAAAAATCTAGTACTTTTTTGTTAATACTATTTTTGTTTTTTTTTTTTGTTAATACTATTTTCATTTCGAAGTTTAAATCAATAACAAAAGGTAGTAATTTACTTTACCGTTATAGACATATATATACATATATATTTGCGCATATAAGTGTGAGGGATATTTTTAACCCAACCAGTATGATGTATTGATTTTAAAAAAATTTTTAACATGGATTTTAATACGAGAAAAAAAAAAAAAAAAAATACTAACGACTTATATAATGAAAATATTAATATTTATTTGGAAGAAAATGACAACTATATACTAGACTTGGAAAAAAAAGTTCAAACGTTGAAATTGGTATGATTTATTTTTTTATTCTTACATACTTACTAAATCTGCTCGTATGATTTTTATAATTACAAATTATTCCCACAACGTGTATATATATATATACATATACATATTTTAATACTTGTGAAAATGGTTCAGTTTGAACAATTTATAACTTTTATCATTTTATTTAATTCTATCAATTTGTTTCATTCTTTTTTAAAAAAATGCATAACCCCTTTCAGATTGGTAATAACTTAAGGGATGAAGTACGGACGTCTAATAATCTTTTAGATAATTTGGTAATATAAAAAAAAAACATATAGGTTGTGTATGAATATACATACATATATGCACATAGATACATGTGAACACATTTTTGACGCTTTTTTTTTATTTTTTTTAGTCATATCGAATGGAAAATGTTAATAAAAAATTAACGGGAGTTTATAAACGCGTTAAAAATATTATAAAAACAAGGGTAAAAAAAAAATAAAAATAAAAGCAAAATTTATAAAAAGAGTTAAAAGATGATCTATTTGTCGCATGTTTATATATATATGTATTTGTTTACATATTTCCTTTTTTTTTTTTTTTTTTTTTTTTTTTTTTTTTTTTTTTTTTTTTATTAATTTTATAGGGTAATAAATACTTGGTTTATCTAATACTATTCTTTCTATTTCTTTTATTTTTTATGAATTATTTATATCGAAAAAATAGATAGAACATGTACGTATGTGTGTACATATATATATATATATATATAATGTACTTAAACACACCTATGTATTTAATTTTTAAAATGTGATTAATCTTTGTCCTAGCACTCAGCCTAACACTCACAAAGAACAGTTTTTAACTAATCTGTTTATTTTCTTTACCTCTTTGTGTGTTTTTTTTTTTTTTTTTTTTTTTTTTTCCTTTTTTGAAGTTTCATATATACATATTTCTCTATAATTACATGTTATTTTATTAATTTATTATATGATTATTATATGATTATTTTTTTCTCATTTTTTTGAGATAAATTGTGTTTATATAAAGTCAATGTTCTCATTTTATTTATTTATTTTTTTAATGATTTGATTTTTTTTTTTTTTTTTTTTTGTAAACTCAAATAGATTTAACATATAAAAATGCAACAATTATAATAAAAAAAATATATATATATATATACATGTGTATATATGTACATGTGTATACGTGTGTATAAACTTTTAAATTAACAAAACGATTATTACCAAAGAGAAAGTGTGATTGGTAAATTGAAATGTAAAACAATGAAGAAAATAATATAATAAGCATGATTTTAAACTTATTAACTTTGTATTTTTCAACACTGATAAACATTATGTTTGTTATTACATATACATATGATGAATGTTACATAAAAAAAATAAACATTCAAGCAATTAACCGCACCATTATTCGTTTATAATTATTACACGATATTATACGGTATTATACGATATTATATGTATTTATTTTTATTTTTTTTTGTACATTATATTAAGTAAGTACAAAGTACCTAAGCAGACAAATGAAAAATAAATAAATAAATAAATAAATAAATATATTTAAGGTAATACAACAAAACACATACATTTGTTAACTTATGCTCATGTACCTATTTACTTTCGTTTGTTTCTTGCATATGGTTATTTTTATTTTAAATTATAATTATCTTACATCTGATTTTTAACTTTTTGAAATAATAGTATATTTGTATTATGCATGTATAGTTAAACATGTACGTACTATATTTTACATGCCACAAAACCCTAATAATTAAACATTCGTAAAGGTTTTAAAAAAAAAAAAAAGAGCAAAAAAAAGGAGCAAAAAAAAGGAGCAAAAAAAAAAAAAAAAAAAAAAAGAGCAATAAAGGACAAGGAAATATGTAAACGGATAGGTAAACAGTTTCGAAAAAATAACATCCAAATGAGTAAAAACTTAAGCCACAAAAATAAGAACACAATTGAGGTGAACTAACCAGTACATAATCACGCACTACCAAATAAGTATACAAACCCAAGCCATTAAAAAAAAAAAAAAAAAAAAAAAAAAAAAATGATTTGCACAAAATGCGGTAGATCCAATACCAGTCTTTATACCGAGTATAACAAAACAAACATAAAACTAAACGAATGTAATAAATGTAATCAAATATGTGATGAGTATATGGAAAAAAACACTTTTCTAATTTTTCTAAATATATTATTTTTAAAACCAGAAATATATAGACATATTATTTTTAATAGATTAAAATATCATGACAAGGGTATACATAAATTTTTTTTTAAAATTATTTTTATTTTTTCCATAATAAATGCATATTTACATCCTAACTTTGACAATGATAATATAAATAAAAGTGATTTAATTAGTAAATATATTTTTTATACAAATTTCGAAAACTTATCAAAAAACACGACTTTAAGTAATTATTGTTCATCTTACACTTTATTTGTATATAAATATAATGATAAACACAAATTATATGATTTATACAATATTTTTAATACTGAAAATGTTACAAATTTAATGAATATTCATAAGCATAAGTTACTTACATGTATTTTTAATAAAAAATATAAAGAACATAATATGTGTGTACTTAATAAAACTTTAGAATATTCAAATGAATATGATGATAAAAGATTAATAGATATATTCATACTAAACAATATTAAAAATGATCACAATAATAACAATAATAATAATAATAAACATAATATTAATAACACAAATATGTACAAAAATAAAGACAAAGTACATATAAATAAAAATAAAACAAATAACAAAACAAATAATGAAAATGACAAAAAAGAAAAAAATAACGAAAATGAAAAAAAAGAAAGAAATAACGAAAATGAAAAAAAAGAAAAAAATGTGAAAAAACAATTATTTATTTTAAATGGAAAAGAAGAAGGGATTACTACTAATGCGGATGTTACTTATGTGACAGGTAAGGAAACTATAAAAAATTCAAGTTTTACCGAGTTCATAAAAAAAATATTTGTTTTTATAAAAAATAAAATAAAATATAAATCAGTTATACAAATTAAAAAAAATGATATTTTATTAAAAAATGATATTATTACTATAAAACAATCAGAAAAATATAAAAATTTACATCAATTAATTAATATACATGTTTATTATAATTTTCATGATTATGAAATAATATTTGAAACGAAAGAAAAAGAAAACTTTGATATAACATACATAATGAAAAAAATAAAAATTTTATTTTATTATGAAAAATTATTAAAAAATAATAATGATACAACTGATATAATTAACGCAGATAATGTAATTAATGAATATTTAAAAAAAAAAAAAAAAAAAAATGAAAACAACAGTACTATACCTGTTATTCCTACTGACAATATTACACATATTAGTGATTATTGCTATGATTACAAAAAAGATTCAATTTTCCATGAAGAATTATGTTATAGTAATAATTATAGCTTAGAATATAATCAATCAAGTTTAAAATTAGTATGTGATAAAATTTTTAATTATATTAATTTAAGTTTGAATAAAAAACTTGATGAAATAAAAAAAAATAAAAAAAATAAAGACAAATTTAAAATAAAACAAATCAGTATGTATTCAAAAATTTTATATTCAAATTTAGATGATGAAAAATATATTTTAAAAATATGTAATTCAACTTTATCAATTAAAAAATTAAAATTTGTTACTATTAATTATTTGAGTTATTTTATTTTTTTATGTATTTTTACATACCTTCTTAAGTTATACCAACAAAGAAAATATAAAAAAAAAATTACTATGATTAAATACAATTATCTTTTTATGCTCTTTGTATTAAGTAATTACTCATTAGCAATTTATTTTATTTTAAAAGTTTTTAATTATAATTATATTAATATTTATTTACAAATTTACAATATTATATGTAATATTATAGCATACCACACATTTATATCTACTGACCACAATTATATACTCTATTCAACATTTGCTGTGATCTCTAGTTATATATTAAAAAATATACTTATTATCAAAATATTTGATTATATATAAATAACAACATTATTATTAGCACCTATAGATAAGTTATAAAAACGCACTCCTTCGAACAAAAACATGTACACACATATATATATATACCATGTACATATATATAACATGTACACACATATATATATATACAATGCACATATATATAACATGTACATTTTATGATAGTAAAAAAAAAAGAATGGTACATGCAGTGCTATCATGTCAATTAGAAAATGATTATAAACATGGTATAAAAAAAAAAAACATCCACAATTAACATAAAATTACGTGTACGTAATTATATGTACATATTTGTGTGTAGTTTTATAAGCTTGTTTTTGTATTATTTATGACATTTTTTCTTTCTAGATATAAACAATAACGCAACATGTGTATATATATTACTTACTTATATGCATGTATCTACGTGTTTGTATATATTTGAATAACCTTTCATTTGTTGATCAAATGAATAACATTTTTTTTTTTTTTTTTTTTTTTTTTTTATTCGTAACTAAGTGATATAATAAAATATTAGTCTTTTTTTTTTTTTTTTTTTTTACTTAACATTTTATTTCAGCATGTTTTGTTTTATGTTTGCATGACCGTTTGTTATGTTTGTATAGTTTATTGTTATATATATTTTTTTGTTTCTCCTTTTAATTTTAATATAATTTTTTAATACAATTTAAATAAAGAAAATGTTTAGTGGGTATATAAAAACAGAGGAATATAATAAATATATTCATATAATTACAAAATATTAATTTTTATATGTTGAAATGGGAAAAATTATTCATTTTAATCTGTTATATATAATGAGAAAAAAAAAAAAAAAAAAAAAAAAAAAAAAAAATAAATAAATAAAAATAAAAATAAAAATAAAAAAAACATGAATGTATATAAAAACATAGAAATATGCAAAAATGTGTATGAAAGTGTAAAAACACATGTAAGAACATATACATACAAGTATATGTTTGACGTTTTACATAACATAATGGTCGTTTTGTGATGTATTAGTATAATGAAAATGTAAATCTTTAACATCTTCTCCTTCAATCATTATATCGTACCCATTTTTATGTATATAATATACTCTTACTTTTCCTCCAGATCCTCCATCTCTAAATGTTGCATGATAAATTGCATTTCTGGCAAGTTCAACAGCTTCTTCAACATTTAAGTTAAAGTTATAATTTGAATCTAATATAGAATAAGCATAAGTACTACCACTTCCACAACTAAACAAATTTCCTTCTACTTTTTTTCCTTCATCGTCAACATAAAACATATTAAAACCTGTATGATCATATCCACTTAATATTATACCACAACATAAACCATAACCTTTGTATTGAAATAAAATATTACTTAATATAGTACTAGCTGCTCGGACAGATATTTTTTCATTATTTCTTAATTCATATATTTTAATGATTCTTCCAAGATAATTTTCCCAATAAAAACAATCAGCTGCTCCTCCAGCCATTGTTCCTAATATATTTTTATTTATTTCTATTATTTTTTGGACTTCTTGTGAAGCGATAAATGAACCCATAGACGCTCTTGAGTCAACTGCGACAATTATTCCATCTTTAAATTTAAAAGCTAATGTTGTTGTTCCTTTATGAAAATTAAATAAATTATGATTATCACTTTTAGCAAATTTTATAAAATTTCTTGGAATATTTATTGGAGCTACACAAAATTCTAACTCATCATTATCAATATTTTCTTCTTCCTCGTTATTTATTAAATTATCAATTTCGTCTATTAAATTTTCGTTGCATGTTGTCATTTTGTCACTGTCTCTTTCTCTCCTATGTTAAACAGTTACACATATAT
This sequence comes from Hepatocystis sp. ex Piliocolobus tephrosceles, assembly GCA_902459845.2. NCBI lineage: Eukaryota > Apicomplexa > Aconoidasida > Haemosporida > Plasmodiidae > Hepatocystis > Hepatocystis sp. ex Piliocolobus tephrosceles. Next base: position 13,171 of record CABPSV020000555.1, read on the forward strand.
ATATATATATATATATACCAATTTATATACCCCTATGCACTAAATACTTTTATTGTGTACTTTTACTGGTAATATATAAAATTCTGTTATTGCTTTTTTTTTTTTTTCTCTAATGTATTTTACAATGTAATATATATAAGCTGATTTACCTTTTTTTTTTTTTTTTTTTTTTTTTTTTTTTTTTTTTTTTTTTTTTTCTTATTTTGTAAAAATTTAAATATACAAATGCTATTTGAATATATTTTTTTTATCTAAATTTATGTTATGCATACATTTTTAATAAATCAATTAATAAGTTTTTTTGTTACAGTTGTTTGTGCTTACTTTT